>CM074586.1:15562500-15677500 GCA_037305975.1 Chrysolophus pictus
CTGTGTCCTCATCAGATCTCCTCCTGGCTTGCTGGATCCTGCTGCTCTTTCTGTGTCTGTGGCTTTGGGTGCTATTTGGCCACCAGCTCTTCCTTCATATTTATTTATTTGTGTATTCTCCTCCTGAAGTAGGAAAACATGGAAAACCCCATTCTTATAAATGGAAAAATAATGTGAAATACGCCTGCAGTCCCACCATTGACACCATTCCTGCACAGAGCGTTTCCATGTAGCTCCAGAAGGTTCCAAGCCCGCAGCTCTGCCATGTGCTGTATAAGGGCACGCACCTGGCTATCTGCATTGCACTGTGCCCAGCCCCTCTGCCTTATGTTCCTACCATCCCTCACTCCTTGGTTTAGGTCCCTCCCCACTGCCTGGTTATTTTTTAACCTGCAATTTCTGTGGAGCAAGATGAGGTCTTAGCTCTTAGCACACTGTGGACACGCACAACAGTCTCATCTGTATAAACGATGAGGATAAATTACATTCAGACTATCAGTATTGTAGTGTGAGGGTACACGCATAAAATCAATGCTATAGACCTAATCTGCACGCGTAGTTACTGCAATTATGCAAAAAGAAAATCAAGATTTGGCTGATTGCTCTACTTGCTGAACACTTACCAGCTGCTCAGCCTGGAGCCCAGGCACAGTGAGCGCACTGTGTGTGCTGGGGCGCTGGAGCTGGACCCTTGAGCAGAAGCTGCTGCTCCCTCTATGGCTACAGAGCTGTGTGTGACTGGATTGGAGTTTGTAAGTGTTGACTGAAGAGTTTTAACAACTCGGTCCTTTGCAGCTTCACGTGGGCGCTTGGCATTATTGCTGCATTTCTTCATGAGGAGCAGGCACTGAGCTGAGGAAGCAGTTATTTAGAGGTGCAGAACTTGCACCTGCAGATGAAAACCTCTTGGAGAGATCAGAACTGTTTGTTGTCTTTGTTTTTCTGTATTTAATGCCTTGTTTGTTGTTGTTGTTTTTTTTTTTTAAACAAGTTTTATGTGCCGGGATGCATGGAAAAAACCCAGGACACCGAGATCAAGGAGTCAGAGATATAATCGGAATGTTGATGACTTATTTACAAATGTTTTCTCAGCCACGCTGCTTTAATTTCTACAGGATATCCTTTTCCTTCGAAGTCTCCAGAAATTACAGGGCACGCTGCTGTGGGGGCCATTTGTTAGGAGGCTGACAGGGTGAATTAGTCCAATAATCGCTGCCGAAGTCGTGCACTACCTGCTGGTTTGGGTGTTTAGTTTGCATGAGTTGTTCTCTGCTAAGGCACCAGTCTCTCAAATACGCATCATTTTTGATGCATTTCCCTCTTCATTGCTTAATCTTGTTTTAATATCATGCGGCACGAGAGGTTGCTTGATTTTTTGACTGAAAAACCAATCTTCCCCCCTGTTTTGATTAAAGATCTTTGTGGCGCAGGAAAGAAATGCTCAAATCTTTTAGTTTGAAAGTACTTACTGCAGTGCTAATTATCAGAGCTTTAGTTCCTCTGAGTTGAGATGTGCTGTTAGCCACATCCCCGGCTTGTCGGTCTGGTTACTGATGAAAGTGTGGGCGCGTGAACTTGCTCAGAAGCTTCGGTGTGTGCCTGCGTGGGTTCCTCCGTGCGGCTGTGGCGGCGTTCGCCCCCGAATCCCCGGGGCTCAGAAGATGATTAATGATAACAAAGCTCTCCCCATTGTGTTAGCGGATAGGAAGGAAGGAAGAGTACTCTAAAAAGAGAGTGCATAGAATTTCTGAGCATTGAAGTCCAAGAGCGGTTTTAACCCTTGAGAACAGCTACAGAATTCCTCCTGGTTACGTGAAGCAGCGTGACCCTGCTCTCCCTTCTGGTGGAACTTCTCCCCTCGCTGCTGCTCTGCTGCAGGGCAGCCCAGTGCCAGCCTATGTGACTGCCTGCGGTTGGACGTGCGGTTCGGCACACCCGCAATCCACTTAGGTTTGGCTTTTTGAAACGTGTTAGAGATTTCTGCTAATGGGTTTTCCCCGTGGGCAGCATTACCAACCTGATTATACAGGTTTTAAGAAACTCTCTTAGGAAGATTCTTTTTCATCGTAAGTTTTGACATTGACCTGCTAAACTGGGTAATTTAGCATTTTATTTTCTGAGAATGAAAATGAAAATTGAATATTTCATGACGAGAGAGGGATTACGGGAATGCTCTTCTGTGTGGGAAGCCTGTCGTGTCCAGGGGCCAGATTGTGCTGCTGAGATGTCTGTGTCTACAGGAAGACCTCAGCCCCTGCCTTCACAACCATAGCAGGAGCATTCCAGCTGTGATATACCCCACATTGCTGCTATGGAAGCAGCTGTAATGAATGCACATCTTGAGTATGGCTTGGGAGTGGAGCTGAGGTGCGAAGAAGACACATCCCTCCCTATAGAAGAGCTTCCATGGAGAGGTGGCATTGCAGCCATGCTGGCTGGGGTAGGGCCCTCGTAGCTCTGTGAGTATGGAGCGATTTGGGGCCTTTGCAGGGAGAGCTTTGGCCCAGAACGTGGAAGTTCCTCTGAGTTTAGGAGCAACTTCTGAACAGAAGTGGAGAGCAAACCTTTTCCTTCTCCCCCTGTGACACATTGCTGGGTAATCTCCGTGAGGAAATCTTAGTGGAGGTTGCATCATAAAAAGCCCACTCCTAAAGCTAAGTCGGAGCATGTGGCAATATCGCCTCAGTGGTTTAATTGCTACGTTCCTTTAATAGCAATTGTTCTTTTCCATTAAGGGCTATCGTATGCAACCTGGTTATTAGTTGGCTGAAAAACAGAAACGCTTTGTTTCACTGAGACAGGTTACCTGATACACTGAACCTGCAATTCCATTTAAAAAATGTACTGGGAATTTTTAAACTGGTTTTTATGGTGGGTAAATTTTATCAAAATATTTGCTTTTTTAAAAAGTATTCAAATGCTGTAGCACTTGGCCAGCTCTTCTGCTAATACCGTATGGTTGAAGTAGTTCTTATATATCTGGGCACAATTCACACTTTTGGTCTGTGCAAAACAGCATTTACAGAAGTGCAGTATCTGCTTGTAGAGCGGGATGTACTGTGTTGGTTTGCAAGGACTCTGTTCTGTAGCCATCCTTTTGCTGCATTTACTCATTTGTTACCATTTGCTGCTCTTATTTGTTAGAGGAGCATTGCTGACCCCCTGGCTGATCCCACCGAGCAGTGGCTTGTCGGCAGGGTGACATTCAATCGTTTCCTTCCTCTCCTGAATCTCTCTGTGCTCCCCTCCTTTGTCTGCTTGACCAGAGCTGGGTGACAGCCCGGTGCTGTGGGGCTGGCCAGGGGACACCTCTCCAAAAAGCATCCAGAAAGGAACAAATAACTGGTTGCACTCTGTGCACGTTTGTGAGTGGCTGTGCTCATCTGGCGGCGTTACTGATGTGTGTATGGAGAGCGCAGCGTACGTGACAGAGGAGTAATGTCTTGCTATTCAGTAACTTTCTATAAATATCCTGGAAGAAAATATTTAGCGTTTCTGTGATGCCCGTTTCGGTGTTTCAGAGCACTTCTCCAGCATGACTTCAGTCTCCAGCTAGGACTTGGGGAGTACCTTGACTGAAGCTTTGTGCTCTGGTTTTGGGGCTACGTTTGCTGGCTGCAGTTGTGCTGATGACCGAATCCCGCGTGTGGTTTAGCCCTCAGCTGCTTTGTGCCTTGAAGGCAGGCTTAAGATTTCTCCTTGTGCTCTGACCACTCCATGGTAGGTAAACGGGCCAGGGCTACAGGGAGGGGCAGGGAGCCCCATTTCAGTTGGGGCAGAGCCCCTGGGGTGCAGGCGCTGTGAGGATGCAAGTGTGGGAGGATGCAAGTGGGCTCTGCACAGCTCAACCCCAGATGTCTCCTACCTTTGGTGTGCAAATGGGGGACCCTGCGAGCAGCCAGCATGGCTCCTTTCAAGTCCTCGCTCAGCTCCCGCTGTGCGTCTTTCCCCTCGGAGAGGAGCGTGCTCCAGTTTTGTTGTGTTTAAGTTACACCACCTTTTATATTTGGACAGATCAAAAACGGAACCCCAAACCATTTTCAGTTCACATAGCTACATAAGCAACTGGCTTGTAATTAAAATGTACGCGTTCCCTCAAAAAAAGCAAAGCTGTTCTGTAGTGGCACTGCTGCTGTGAAGTTTATACTACATTCAGATGTTTCTTAGTCCCTTACCGAACACAAGCAGTTCCAACCCCACCTTTAAAGAAAAACCCACAAAACTCTTTGTACAAATAAATATTCCACTTGCATAATTTATAAATTACTTTGGTTAAAATGTTAAATTGCCAAGAAGTCTGACTGAAACTGGACTGTTTTGTCTTTTATGTGCGTACTAAAAGAAAAAAAAAAAAAAGAATGTTGAAACAGCTGAGGGCGGTTTGGTTGAGGGTTAATGTTTGGGTAAGAAGCCTCCAAGGAAATCTGAAGTGCTGAATGAACGCCGCTCTATGGTAATTAGCCAGGGGTATTTTTTCCTTTGGAGTCCTTTCTGGAGTTGATGTGACAGCCAGCGCTGAGGGTGCGGAGGAATGTGGGGTGGGAAGGTGGTCACTCTCCCATTGGGATGTGGTGTTGGGGTCATGGCTGGTGCAGTGATGGTACACAGGTGTGTCCAGCAGTAGCCAGAATACAAGTTCTGTTGCTCTGGCCGCGCTTGGAGCAGTTAATTTAAGCTCACTCTCTTCACTATAGCTACTTTCTTGTTTCTTTTTTTTCCCCTCATATCGTGGTAGCATCTGAAATGCTTGCTATCTTCCATGCTTGAGATGCCTGACTTCAGCAGCTGGCAAAATGTTTCCTCTTTGCATAGTATTGGCTGTAAGGTCTGCAGAGTGCTCTAGGATCTCTTGAGTAAATATTGGATGCTCTACTGAATTTTGAGAAGTATCTTTCTACATGTAAGTAGGGTACTTTTCCTCAAGGATCTGTGAAATAGTGTCCAGTTATTTGCATGTATCCTGAGAGGACTTGTCAGCATGTGTACTGGAAGAAGAAGAGGTAAAGATTGTGGTTTATTTGGTTCTGTGACTTCCATAACCAATCCATGCTGGTATCAGGCCTGATGCGGCAGGTATACAAAACTGGAAAACTCTCAGTTTTCTTCTTAAAGAAACTAACTGAACACGTTTAAGGTCTGATAAAGTTTGGGTCTTGTAGGGTTGCTTCTTTTGCTAACTTAACGCTGCTGTGCACCGTGTTACATCTACGATATGGAAGTGCTGGTGGTCTCCCTCAAGGTGCTGAGGACATTAGAATTACTGCCTGCTTAATTCCTTGGCTCCCTGCGTGGAAGGCTCATGGCCATGGAGGAGGAGGCTCTGTTCTGTCCCTTTGAAAGATATTGCTGTGAATAAAGGCTCCATAAAATCTAAGTGGGGGAGTTTCGATCTTCAGAGTTGTTGATGTTTTTTTTCCATTGTTTGGACAGCTTCACTTTCCTGCTGCTTCAGGAACAGCTTCTTTAGAAAATATATTTGTATGGAGCTGCTTACTCAAGATAGAAATGTCATATAGTTGGGACAGTCATCACATTTCAGAACTGTGTAACTGAACACGAGGCATTTTTTCAAAACAGCTTTCAAAATGGTGTAATTGTGTAATAAATCAAGGAGCTAACTAGGGAAAGGTCTGTGAATGTCTTTCCCCATCCCTCCTCACAACTGTCAATCAACCGAAGGTTTGACATGCTTGCACACAGCTTGTTTTTGAGAGGAAAAAGTCTTTTCTACTAAGCAGAAATTTTCACAACATTTTATTTATAATGTTGGGGCTTACACTGAGAACTCAAACAATCGTAATGTTTCATGAAGTACATTTATGTGCAAGTCACGAAGGTGCAGCAGGAAAATGTGCTACGATGAAGTGTTTTCTTTGTTCCCTTCCCAGGACCTGTGAGCAGCCTGCAGGCAGGGCTGCCTGCTTCTCCTGAAACAGGGCAGAGGATCTGCGGGTATTGGTGAGGTCAGATTGTCTCCAAAAATGTTCTTTATACAGCTGCAAGTGCTTGCCGCCATCTTTGGGCTCATTGCTAATTTTTGGGATGCTCGGCTTGCTTCTGTTGGTTTTGGAGGTAGGCTGAGGCTGTGTTATGGTATGCAGGGCGTAGGTTTGGCAGTGCTCACGTGAATGCGTTGCTCGTGGGCCTGCTGAGGTGTTTAGTGGGAATTGAAGTGGGTTTTTTTGTTTGTTTTAGGGAATATGTCATGCTTAAAACTAGGCATGTGCTAAGCAGTGCATTAGCTAGGGCTGTGGATCAGGTTGTGTACTGTGGCTGTGCTCTTTCCATCTATCAAACTGATATCCTGTTTTCCCAAGAATATTGTACTTAGGAGAACACTGGTCAAGGATTCTACTAAGTAGAAAGTTTTTTTTTTGTACTTCACATAATAGTTCAGTGAGATAAAAGTAGTACAGGAAGCAAATTAAACTTACAAATGGAAGGATATTAGTGTTTGGTCATCTTACAAATTGGCATTGGCCTTTCTTGAGATTATTTTTTTCTGCTAGTGATTTCTTTAAATGTTGCCAAGGTTTCTCACTGTTTTGTTGCCTTTTCATAAAACTCCGTGCAATTCTTAAGGGAAACATTAAGGTCGCAGTGCTAAAAGAAACCTTTATGGCAAGGTTAGGAAGTGTTCCTAATGATTTGGAGGAGGTCTTTTTTGAGGCAATTTATCCTTACAGTGGTCATTTTAAACTAAAATAAAATTCAGGGTAATAAGAGCCATTGCCATCTACTGAACTGTGCGGAGTCCTGGGTGGCAGCAGGGAACGATGTATGAAGCCATTGAACATACAGTACAAGAACAGTAAAACCAATTTTCCAAACCGAGAAGAAAGTCATTTTGAAGCCCTGTCCAAACACAGAAGTTACTACTATTAACTGTTGATAATTAAGTTGATACAGATGTGCTAATATTTCCCATCCATGGGATGAAAAAATGCTTAGCTGCATGGAATAGGGATGGCCGAGTCGCTGTGGTGCTTGCCATGCTCCCTGTGCATTAGGGCTGTGCGTAGGTTTGGGAATGTGGCGGTGCTGGGAGCACCAGGAAGGCCTGCAATAGGCTCTGGGCCAGGTGAGCTGTGCCATCCAAACCCCCTGCCTTTGGTGGGAGCTGGGGAGGGCAGATCTGTGCTGCCCAGTGTTCGATTTGTTTTACTGGCAAGGCCTCTAGATGTAGCGAGCAATGTGAGTGTGTCTGCGTGAGGTGGTTTGCTGTTTTGCATAAGACTAAGCTACCTCACCTTGTATGAACATCCAGTAATCAGTGTGGAGTTAATGGTATGCCTGAATGCTGCAGCTTATTATCCAATCCCATTGCAGTGTGAGCCGGGCTCATGCTCTACAAAAGTAGGCCATGTTTATGCTGCTGTTACTATATCAACACTACAGCTTGTGGTACACTGCGTTACAAACATCTATGCTATAACAAATATAATTAGATAAGCATGCAAATGTCTGAAGTTGGCCTGAGCTGTGAAGAGGTAAGCAGGAGATACCAGTGATGTTTTAAAAAAAGCTCACCAATCCATGCTGGTATCACTGTTTGGAAGTCCGTCAGATCTGCAGATTTCCAGTGTTACCAAGCACAGCTGAATAGATTTCTAGAGGACTCTTTGTTTCTGAACAGAATAACTTGTATTCACAGAGCTTTGCAATGGAAAACTGAACTTCGGGATGCCGTAGATCTTTTCACAGCACATGCCATACTTATTTGTGTCCCTGTAAGGTTGACACGAGAGGTGTGATGGTTAGACAGATCCAGTGGTGGTCCAGGTTGCTCGGTGTGCCTGTGCTGGAGCTGTGGCAGGGAGCACGGCTGTCTCACAGATGTGTTGCAGTTACAGAGAAGCGCATCCTCCGTGCAAATCTGCATGGAGCTGCAGGCTTTTCAAGAGCGTTCTAAGGGAGAATGAATAAAAAATTAGAACTTTAAGTTGTGAGGTTGCTGTCATATGGATTTAACTTGAGCAAGCTGCATAGAGACTGACTACTTGTTTTTTGAAACTCCTTTTAAAAATGACAGAATATCGTTGTTCAGAGACTCTGAGCAAGTTGTCAATATTTACAGTATTTACCGTTGGCACAATGCTGTGAATATGTCTTGGACCGTGCTGGGGTTTGCAAGTCATTAGAGTTAATTCTGCTCATATACATGTGCTGGAGCAGAATTCATATACATGTAAATAATAGCAAAGCACTCTCCATGCGGGCTACTGTGCAAATGAGGTTTAACATTTTGCTAATTTAAATAAAGGTCAACAGTGTTAGAGAGTGATAAAAAGTGAATCTCTTCAAAACAGTATAGCATCAATGTAAGATTTTTTTTTTTTTTTTTTTTAAGTGGGTTTTTATCCTAAATACACGGTTTAGCTTCTGGCTCATTCACAGTCATGCATTAAAGCAGGCATTTTCCAGAGATGACCGTGATCCTGGTGGGGTAACTGTTTGTGATTGTTGTTTTGCATGTGCTCTTCTAAGAACCATGGCTCTTCATGTTTTAAGTTCCCGTTTCCCCTTCCTACTGGAGGTGCAAGGTTTAAGCAACTTAAGATTTGTTATACTAACATGGGGGCAGAGCTGCAAGAAAAAAGAATTGAAAGCCAATGTCTCTTCTGTCTTTGTGAGGAAATGTCCACATCAGGACTGTGATTCTGTTCTGCGATGGGAAAGGGAGGAAGATCTGCAATACTTTTGACTTCTGAATTCCTCTGAGACTTTAAAAATTCTCCATTCCTGTTTGCTATTGAAAATTAATGTATTGACTCCAGCAGTTTGAGTCTTACCTCAAATGTAGTCAGAAGTGCTTCTGTTTAACTGTCATTGTGGGAATTTGCATTTATCCTTCAGTGACTCCCATGATGTATTTTTTTTTTTATTCATTGCTGCAGAGCCAGCTTGAGATCTGAAATCTGGCTGGTGCACTTTCAGTTTGTGTAATGATGAGCAATAAAGATTTTATCGTGGGTTGAGCTGCCCGCTCTGTAGGAGCCCAGCTGTGTGGCACTGGCTCTGTGCTGTGTGCCCGCACCTGGATCTCACTGCAGTGCTGGCTGGCGGCAGCCGTGCGGTTCCCCTGCAGTTGGATGGGGTCTGGATCAAATGTGGAGGATGCAGCGCCCCAGCCCAGTCACTGTGCTTATCCTTGCAGAGCAGTGTGTGGGCACGGCAGCACTTGGTGAGATATGGCAAACCCATGGCAAGCGCTGAGTCCTTGTGAGTTCAGTCTGTGCTGAACGTGCAGCTGCAGGTCGGTGCTTTGCTGGCTTGAGTGGAACTCAGGCTGAAAAGCAGAAAAATGTGTGCCAGGAAGCTGGGTCTGCTCCCGTGTTGTTCGCTTCTGCACTGCCAGGCGTGTCTCCTAACCACACACAGTGAGTGGTGGTTCTGTGGAGCATCCTGCTGGTGCAGCTCTTCCTCCGAGCCAGAGGAGGCTGTGCTGCTGGTTGTCTGAATCTACGCTTGCTGGTTAGAGTGGTAAACAAATGTTTGGCTGGTAATTGCTGAATTCCATGGAATGGTTCCTCATTGCTCTTGAGCATCTGCATTAGGCCTTCAGACCCACATAGCTACTCTGTTGCTTGGAATTTGGGTTTAGAGCTACATCTGGAGCAGAGGCTTTACTGGAAGGGATGCATTCAATCTGTCAACACTTGTAGAGCAGTTACTTGTCAAAGAGCATGTCCAGAAGTGGCTCTTGGTGTGCTTTTTGGGTAACTGACAGGATGACTGAGATTTGCATTTAGCTAGTACCTCAGAAGAAGGCAGAGCTTTTCAGGTGGAATGTTGGGTGTGCGAGCCAAATGCTGCCATGGCTGGGCCTCAGCCACTGCTTGGTGACAGGCTGGAGGCTGGCCTGGAAAAGGGCCTTCCTCCTCTGAACTTCTTAGGAAACGTAGCTCCATCGTGCACTATGGGAGGCGGAATAAAAAGAGCTCTTCAGTGTCAACAGAGCACTCGGTTATGGATGGGATAAGTTAAAGCCTTGTCTGAGACTATTAAATAAGGGACTAATTATAGCTGTGCTTTTGGTAGCTGGTTGATTTCATTCTGTGGCTGTAATCTGTGAAGAACATCGCAGTCGTGCAAATGCACTGGTGCTCTGCTAGTAGTTAGGGATTGTGCTCCAATAAACGTACAGTGTTGAAACAATAGAACAATAATTCATCCAGCGCTGTGTCTCCCGGGGATTACAGTTGAATGTGTTTGTTTTTCATTTTGAGTGCATTCGCTGAAATTTGCGAATGCAGATTAGCAAGCAGTTACGACAGACTGAGAACATCTATGTCACACACACTTAATCATGGATCACTGTGTGAGCAGGGCTTGTGCATGGGCGTACATCAAAGCTGATATCTATCTGTGTTGTAATGTATTCTTCCACATGACCATATCCAATACGTGGTACTTATTATTCCATTAGTACCCAAACCACAAACCCTTCCCAATACTCATCGGTGAAGATGCAAATGGCCATGTGCTTTTATTAAGGATCAGCCATTAAGTCGCTGGTTAAAAGTCTGAAGATCATTAGAGGGATTTTTAAAAAATAAACAGCTGTTGTCATAGATCTCGAAGAGTTTCTGTTGTACCAATGCAATTTTTATCTGTGATGATGTTGTCATGGGAACATGTGCACAGGGGAATTAAATGATGTCAGGGAAAGTGTAAATGATGCAAACACACCTCATTTGAAATGTTAATTACCACCCTTCCCTCTTCTCCAAAGAACAGTTCAATTTGATTTTATTTCAGATGTAGGGAAAAATATGACACTTTTGTCTAACAATAAGTAGCTTACATTGTTGTACCAAAGTGAGTATGAGTCAGTGAGTTAATCTGCATTGGCAGCATTTGCACTGGGGACCATCTGCAGCCCTGCTTGTCTGAGCATCAGTAATATTCCTCTGTGAATATCTCATCTTGATGGTCAGAAGAGGCAGGCAGCCTCTTTAAAGAGTTCCATAAATGCTTATAATTGCTGCATTAAACTTCAGTTTATTATTTTCTCCAGGTGCAGGTATGCGGATGATATGAAACCCCACTGCATTTACATACAAATTGAAGATTTTTATTAATCAGCCCGGTAACAGGAATCAAACAGCAACACTCCATCAGGTCCTTAAATACATTTGGTGACATTTTTACCATGCATTAGCATGATAGGGCAAGCAGAATATAATGTACCAATGATTGCTTTTCCATTGAAAGCACAAACGGTTTCATTTTTCCTGTCATCTCAAATAAGTGTTAAAGAGGGTTTGGAGGCTATTGTGTACGTTCCGTATGCTAGGGACTTACAAACACTGATGGCCACATTAAATAACCATTAGTGGCTCGGCTTAGATCATTGCAACATCCCTCCTCTTCAGAATTTATTCTTTGATTTAAAGTGAAAGCAATCTGTGACTGCTTTCATAAAGTCCTTCGGCTCCCTCCATTTTTTTTTTTCCTCAAACAAAATGCATTACAACAGTAATTTTATGACTGTTAAGATAACTGCCGTTAACAAGCACTTAATTAAAATGTACAATAAATAGCAGGCTGCAGTCTTATCTCCTCTCATGAGCTCCCAGCAGCCTGAGACTCCAATGCACAGCCCTGCTGTTCCTCAGCTTGTTTGCAGATTAATTGCTTTTCTGTCTGGCAAAAGCTGCTTCTCCTTCAGCCAGATCGTAAATGACCAGATAGGGACTTTATCAATCAAGCTACTACTTTCTGTGATCACTTCCATTCAACACCTTCTGAATTTCGCATTGAGAGGAACAGAAGTTATAGAGATAGGGTTTAACATCTTAGTTTTTGTGTGCTTGGAATTTACGATAGTGCTGTCACCATTTGACACTGTTAATCTTTACGTACAATACCCCAGGAGCAAGGCTGGTTTTGTTCCTGAGCTGGAACTACCCCTTGTAAGAATTGTGAGGAATACATACGGAACAGATCTGAGATGCTCTGTGTAGCACAAGGTTGCATCTCTTCCATAATGTGTGTGCTCTCACTGATGTGCCTCAGCATGTCCCTGTAATCTTGGCTCCTGACCAAGCTAGCAGTTCCCAATTCTATTGATGGTGATCTTGTCTTATTGTGATTACTTATCATTCATATTGGGATAGTTGTCTGGAAACCTCAGCCATGGATAAGGGTCCTGGTGTGGCAGGTGCTTACTGCACCTACACTAGAAACCTCATCATGCTCAAAGCAGGTTTTGTAAAATCAGAAGTTAGAGATTCCCTGCATAGGCTCTGCCTATTAGCAAAATCCTGGAGATAAAGACCTGGGGAAACAGCTGTTTGCAGATAAGTTGTGACTTGTGGATTTAATAAGTTCTGAACAAGTCTAATCACAGTAGTAATCACAGTAGAAATGGTATTCTTATTTTCCTTTTTTTTTTTTTTTTTTTTTTTTTTTTACCAAAAAGTCTTTAGGGAAGAACTGCTACTAAAGGAATACATGGAATTACAGATATAAATATGGCACTAGAGTGCAAATGTACTGTAGACGACTTTTGGAGTGTGTTCCTTGAACTGCAACAGATACATTGCTTTCTTGTTACTGCTCAGAATGTAAACAAATTTCTAATTTACCAGATTTATCTCACATGCTGAGTAAAGGGAATGGATTCCATCTAGAGTTCTAAACATGCACTGTAACTTTGAGAAGAAAAATAAAATACCTGCTCCCTTCTTGTGCACTCCCCTCTGAATGCAGCAGCCCTGTGAACGTGGGTTTGGTTGTATTTTTCTGCTGCTCAGAGAGATGGGACTTTCCTTGTGTAAAAACTTACACGTAGGAGAGCCAGAATGCAGGAGTTCTCTGCCAGCAGTGTGTAGATTTGTTAGCAGCCTCTGAGAACCTTTGGAGCATCTTTGCAAAGGGCCTTTACCCAGCTGATCTCCTGAGCAGCCTGCTCAGAGCTTCATTCTTAAAGCCTGTTACAAAGAGCTGATAGTGGATGAATGGAAGCAGGACAACCCTCCCAGAACTGCTCCTGCGTGGCAGGTGTGTGCTGAGCTGGGCATGGGCACATCCAGCAGGGGACTGGGGAAGTCACATCTCTGGTGAGTGATGCACTCCTATCAGTGGAAGAAAAACCCCAAAGCAAATCTGCTTGTTCTCAAGGCACGGGAGTGAAGAAGCTACTGATAAAGAACAGCTATAAAGCTACTAAAGGAGGAAATACTCAACTGCTTGGGATCCTCCAAGCTATTTGTCATGGTCAGCACACTGCTGCCACTTAAATAAGCAAGTAAACAAGCACAGAAGATAAAGAGAAGAAATAATCACAGAGCATATCAGCAAGATGAGAACAGAGTCCTGTGAAGATAGTAAAATTATATACATAGGTCAAACCAATTTGCATTGTAATCCTGCTTCAGCTGAATAGTCCCAATGTAATATGTGTATGCATGGACATTTGCAGCTCTAATGTGGTTATGACAGGGAGGTGGTATTGTCAAGGTGTGTAGTTGTACTTGGATCAGAACTGTATTTATATCTCGTAACTATGAGGTGAACACAGATTCACAGAAGACACCTTTGAAGAAGAGAGGTGCACAATAAACTTACCCTCTTCTGCATTTTTTTAATAGTACTTAAACTCAGCCTTGTTGTAGGAAAATGAGTGTAGGAAAACTACTACACCCGAAATCCTGAGTTCTTTCCAGCTTTCTCCAGCTTATCTCTAAAGACAGAACATCTTGCTTTTGGGCTCCTGACATATCATAAGAAATGTGTGCTTAAAGTTCAGCTGATGTGTAATTTTGCTGACTTGGTATTTATGTCATATGATAGTGATGGGCTCAGCTTTCTTGATGAGATCTTTCTCCTTCCAGACTCTTCAGAGAATTTGTTCCAATAATTTGGTTCATCTCATCTCTTTTTTTCCCATCTATTTTTCATTCTACTGATGTATCGTTTGGGAAAGCTTTGTCCTGAGTTGTGAGGTGACTCAGTCTAGGCTGTATGTTTTCAGAACATTTCAGACACTTGAACAGTGGCTCAAAAACTGGTCATTGCATCAGTAGGGTTTTTAAGCAACTTGATGGAAGCTTCTTTGCAAATGTGAGAGAGAAGAATACTAGGAGTTACAGGGCAGGCCCATTAACAGTGCAGCTGTGGGTGATTACTCCAATCATCTCACTATAATGTGTGCTTTAGTTTCGTTTTTATTACTTAAGAATTTATTTTGAAATTACGCTGATTAAAGAAGGTCGTATTTCCATCAGTACCTGCATTCATTCAACTTCGTAAAATTTACTTCACCCACTCAGTTGGGTGGAGTGACTTATTTATGGCTGAGCAGATGTGATAGTTGAGCTGTCAATTTTTATATTACTTCATTAATTTATTCACAAGGAATATTTAAATCCCAAACAATCCATTGTGAGGAAATGATAAGATTCCTGGATTCTGTGACAACCAGGAAATTCAGTGCTATCTTCATGTTCTGAAATGAGCCATTCTCAAAGGCTGTTTATTGCTGTATTTTAACTCTGCATTCAGCCTGATAGTCTTTGCCAGTTCAGTGGGATGAAGCAGTTGTTTCTTGTGTGAGTCAGTGCAGCTCTACGTAAGTGAAAGGAACAATTCAGAAGATGGGCTTTTCTCATTCTGTCAGTCCTAAGAGAAAATACACGTATGCACAAATTCCTAATTAGCCTAATTTGTTTGATGCAGACCCTATGGATTTTACTTTAAATATACCTTATTCTGTTTGTGGGATAACACTTACAGTAGGGAATGCTGAGGGACAGAGCACTCGAAAGGAAGACTAGTGAGAAATGTGAAATTGTAGAATCTAAACCATTTCACGCTGTGGCATAAGGATATCTGAGAAGTAGTTGTTGGGAAGTACAGGGCATCCTTTTGGTTTTGGAGTTGCCATGAACACGTCTTCATGTAAAAAGCGAACTTTGAAGATGTTTTTTCAGAAAGGGTGGTCAGGCACTGGAATGGACTGCCCAGGGAGGTGGTGGAGTCACCGACCCTGGGGGTGTTCAAGGAAAGACTGGATGTTGTGTTGAGGGACATGGTTTAGTGGGAGCTATTGGTAGTAGGTGAACGGTTGGACTGGATGATCTTTTAGGTCTTTTCCAACCTTGGTGATTCTATGATTTTCACAGCCAAAATAGCTGTAAGTTTGTGATGTATTTTTTTCCCCTTGTTTTGGAAAGCTCACAGGCTGAGTTAGAGGCCTGCTGTAGGTGGCCAGCAGCAGGTAGGTTATGCAGGAGAGCCATGCACAAACGTGTGACGCAGCAGACTTGTTGGGAAACTCAGGTGCATGGTGTACGTGGTGTGGTGATGACAGCTTTTTTAACTGCGAGGACAGAGCTGCTGGAGCAGACTAACTTGTAGTGAATTCCCATATGAAACAAATTAATAAGAATATTTCAATTCGCTTGCTGCTATACTTACATTGTAACTGATTTCTATTGCAGTAGGTTTTTGTGGGGATAAGACACAGATGCCTGCTAGGCGGCTGCCTTGGTGACATAACACAGTTGTATGCAGGAAAGATTTTGAAGCTTTGAGCCTGTTCTGTAAAGGCTGGATCAGGAGAGATGTTGAATTTAGGAAACTGTTTATGTGGCTTCTGGTGTGGGCTGAAGATGCCTGGTTGGTCCCTTATCACTGCTGGCTTATCAGACAAAGAACAGGTGCACTGTTTTTCATTGAAACTCTTTTATGTATTACTTACATTGAGCTAAGGTTAAAGTTGGATCAGTGCTAGAAATTTGGTCTTCAGGCACTTTCAGATTTTGGTAATAACTGAAGTCTTCATAATGAACCAGTGTTCCCCACCTTTAAAGAAATGCTGTTGAAGAGCATTTGCTAACATAAAGATTTCAGTCATTTCTTTGTTTGCTTTGCTGCACCCCAATCCCCCCCTTCTTTTCTGGAAATCTTCATTTTTGCTGACTTCACAATAATTACTGTGAGAGCTTTTGCCCTTCTCCATGACTTATTTCTGCCCCCTGATTGATCAGTGGTCCGTGGTCAGCCCTCAGATCTCCAAAAGGCTGAAAACACGTGGAACATTCTGATGTTTAGGAAGGTCTTGTAGCTGAAGAGGTTGGAAGGACAGTTCTGAATAGCAGGAGAGCATTTTGTTTCCATTTACTTTCAGACTGTTTAAACAGTTGTTTTCCACTTAAGAAAAAAAAAAGACATTTCAACCTTGTTTCATGTGACTGGTCTCTACTGCATAGCAGGTAAATAGGGATTATCTCTTAAAAGTTCTCCCTTGAATGTTATCTTAACTTCCAACACTTCATTCTGGCCTGTATCTGAGTTTTTTAGAGGTTTGAGATGCTACACCAAAGGGTGATGAGTAGTAAGAGAAATCTTACAGCAAGCATTATGTTCTGCTAAGGAGTTACAGCATCCAGAGAGAGACTGTCCTAAAAAGGCATGGTTTTGGTTGATGAATTCTTAACTCTTCTGTGGTAGGGATGGAAAGCATTAGCTTTCATCTCAAGCTGGTCTTTTTGGTGCAGGACTGTATCCAACCCAGAAGCTCACACCTAGAATTAAGGTTTGAGTGAAAGATTTGAATAATAATAATAATAATATAATTATTATTTTGTATGCCTTCTTGCTTGTAGATTTGATTGCAGTGGGATCTACTGCTGGTGTTTCCAGTCTGGCAGACTTTGTGCACATGTGCATGTAGGATGTAGTTATTGGTGTTGGACAATGGTGGTTGGGTTGGGTTTTTTTTGTTGGTTTTTTTTTTTCAGAGAAACAGCAATTGCAGTAGTTAAGCTGCATGATGTGATATTCTGTGAAATCTAACTTCTGTAATGGCAGTCTGAGGATTACACAGGATATTACTATTAACCAATAACAAAACAACAAAAAAATCTTGACAAATTAAATGTCAACCCCCACCCAGCTGCAGCTGCTGAAATCCGGGTCCAGATGCAAGATTGGCATCTTTTGTGTATCTCTGCTGTGCTGAAGCAGTGGCAAAAAGCAACAATATTCTCCTCTGTCTCTTACCTAGCAGTTAATCGAGCTCTGTGTCTCAAATATCTCCTCAGTGATCAGGAGTTCTTAACTGCTCCCATTTTTCATTCCTCCCATCACCTGAGAAGGCTTGTCTATTGTTAAAGCGAGCGGCAGCGACTTCCCAGGAAAATACAATGAAACAAAGCAAAAACTTGCTCTCGTTTTGTGAGGTTGATTTTAATTCTGTTCCAGAATAGTTCTTCTAACTCAGTTATGAGTGGGAAAACCGGTGTTGCTTTGTGCAGCATTTCAGTGCCGAGCTATTAAAATCAGTGTGGTTGGACTTCAGGAAGGGTTGTTGTGTTTTTTTTAATATCAGTTGCCCTAATGAGGAGTCTTCCTTTAATCCAGCAAGGTCATGGGCTGAGTATTGGAGAGATTTTTTTTTAATTAATCTGGAGCCAATGGTCAGAAATATCTTCTATGTGAGAAAGAAAACCCACCTCGGTAGGAATATAATGAATAGAAGCAAGAGGCTGGAGGAGCTTGGAAGCAGACATTTGAGAGTTGGGCTGTATTGACATTTTTTTGAAATGAATTTGAACTGCTAAACTCCAGGGTTCAGTTTTGCTCTTAGCTGATGAGAGCACAGAGGAGCCGATGTGAAGCCAGTGGAGTTCAGAGAGGGAAGTAAGGAAGCACCTTATAGTGAGGGAGAGAGCAGGGCAGTTCAGAGAGAATGGAATTCCCATCCTGGAAGCTACAATGTGCTCTGGCTCTGGTCAGAAGTGCCGTTAAATCTTCGGTGTTCAAGCAGATCTTTAACGATGCATTAAATTCAAAGAGTTCTCAATTCAGAAGTTTTGCTTTTGGCACAAAACTTGTTAAACAGTTTTTTTTTCTCCTTCTACACTGTAGAAATTGCAAGCTGTTCTCTACAGAATGATGCAGAGGCTGTCAATCAGTTAATTTGTTGCTCAAACACCTACATTTTTACAACCTTGTTCAGCAGGCTTTTTTTGGTACATCCACACAGAAAGCCTTCCCCAGAGAGGGGTTCTGAGACAATTTTGTCAAATGCTGCCCAGGGGCTTTTCTTCTTGTCTCGTTGTATTTGTATGGCCTATACAGCAGATTCATGCTCTGCAGAATCAAAGAACAGTAATTACAGGCAAAGTCTCTGAATCTGTAAATCTGTGTGTTTCAGCATGTGGGGTGACAGGAGCGGGTTTTGGAGGAACAGGTCTCTGGTGGCTCCTGTTGATGCTGCCTGGTTTGTGAGTGCCCCGGAGTCATAATTAGAGAGGAGCTGTACTTTGTCCTCACCCTAGTCTCCAGTATCTCCTTTCAGGTATCATATCAGATGTACGCTCAGCCCTGGATATGGTTTTCTGTGCTAGATCAGGTCTGCCTGAGTTCATGCTGCCAGGAGGTTTCTTCCAGGGTCTGTCACCAGCAGTATGTGGTGACTGGGCATAGGTCCATCCTACAAACCATTTTGCCTTTGTTTTAACAGATGGTACAGAAAATGTTGAAACAACAAACACTTTATGCGTGTGTTTTGATGACCGGCTGCTTCCTCCTCTGTGGTGATCCTGGTGTCCCTGTCTGAGCAAGGGGTGCTGCCGCTGTCAGAGCAGCACACTCAGGCAAGAGTTGCTCTCATTGAAGGGAAGCTTTCTTTTTAAGCTATTTGTGTTCCTTTCACTCGCTCTGCAGATAACTGTTTACCTTGTTTCAGATACTATTCTTCTTTTCATGGTTAAACTTAAAGAGTAAATCCTGATACCCGTGCCAATGCTCTTTAAGAGCCAAGGGGCAGAGCCAAAGCATTTGTATCAAGCACTCCTGAGAAGACGTGCTCAGGGCACCTTGTGCAGGTTGTCCCGAAGCCAGTGGCTGTTTCTGACGGGTCAGTTGAGTACCTCTGGCTTCTTCATAATCTTGCTGAGTCTTAGACTCTTGGTGTCTTCACACAGGTGGCCAGAGGTAGGCAAGTATCTGTGCACGGCCATCTCCTCAGGAAGCAATCACTGTACCTTTGAAAAACTTTGCGTGTGTCAGCTTTAAGTGCTGGGCGTTTTAAAGGTGGCATCAAGACCATAGGCCTGAATTCCACAGTCTGTAGTTAGAGGAGCATACAGGAGGCTCAAGGGTAACAGTGAAGTAATAGGAGCAAGATACAATGGATGTGGAAGGGAGGGCAGCGCAGTGGTGCGGGCCCCAGTTGTGGATGTATTTGCTGCAGGATGACCTGCTGAAGGCATCACTGAAAGACCCACTCTGAGTCGTAGCCCAGTGCCTTGGTCCACAGGCCTGAAATAGAGCAGAAGCAAAGCCTGTGCTGCTGTGTGGTGGCCTGCATCCCAAATCTTCGAAGTGAAATAGGGTGGCTTCCGTCCTGTGACTAGTCACCTCTAGTTTGGATGAAGAATAATTCATTTTGTAATAATTTCTCACAGAAAAAGACAGTGTTAAAGAGTTTCAGATGACAAGATTCTGCAGGAGATGCCTGTCTGTGTTTGATGAAATAATAGAGCTGGATTTCAAAACTCACGTCTAGGGCACAGGACTTCAGGTGGCCAAGACCTTTCCCGTAGCTTCTCTTCCCTTGTACTATGCCTCATGTATAAAGGTTATCTGGCCTACAGTAATTAGTTGCTTGTCAGTTAGTTTGAAATCCTCTGGATTCAGAGCTTGCCCTCTTATGATACTTAGTTGTTTTTTATTTCCTTGCAGTATAAGAAGTGTGGGCCTGGGGGCTTCATCCGCAGCTGAATTAACACCCCACCTTTCAGATGCGGTCGGGCAGCCTCACTGTGTGCAGATCTGCATGGCTCCCGGAGCTGGCACTGTGGACAGCCAGTAACTGTAGACAGTGCTGGATCCTGTGTCCCAGCTGGTATTTCAGCCTCCTTTAACGTTTTAAGAGTTTGAATTGAACAAAAGGCTATCTCAGGTTTGACAACTTCAGCTTATTGGAATTGATGCTGAGCGCAGAGCAAAGAAAGTGGAGTGGTTCGTGTCCGTGTGCATTCAGCAAGGGGGTAATGTCCGTTTTTTACCAGTGAAAATACATTTTTCCCTTTCCCCTGTACAAGTTGGATACAATACGTGGGTTGAGATGGAATCTCTTTGGTTTCTGTCCCATTGCTGTGCAGAGGCCCTGCTCCTCTAATGTGTGGAGGAAGAGCTGCTCATCCTAGGGATGCCCTGTTGGAGGCTGGCAGGGTGCAGGCACGGCTGCAGTCAGGGCAGAGCTTTGTGCTAGCACTGCACCTCGTCCTGGGCTCTCCTGCAGACCACAGCATTTAGCTGGCATCAGGCTCTGCTGTTTTGGCTGATAAGGTTTAGTGTAAACAAATGCGGGTCTGTGAATTATCTGGCATGAGAATCAGTTAGGGGTGCTGGCTTCCTATAGCCTTAATCTCGTTGGCCTAAATGATTTATAAACTGGCAACATGATAAATGTTCTTTTAAGTGGACAAATCACATTGAAGAGGTGTAACTTTCTGTCAGTAAGTAACATGACCGCTTCTCTTAGGGGAAGAATAACAATCACAAGGAGCAGTAAGGGTAACAGGATCACGAGTAGGCATATTCCTTCTCTGCAGCATAAATCATCAGAAGGGCACTCCTTTCTTCCCTCTTTGCGTGTCCTTCTTCGTCCTTTCTTCTTTTTTTCTCCTTTTGGTGCTATTTTCTAGCGCTTCCATATCATTTTGGAAAGCTAAACCCTCCACTTGATTTGTGCTGCAGTTTCTTCATAAATCTTTGAAGCTTGTCTCCATCAAGCTGTATTTTCCATTAAAATATGGTTCCCAGGTGATTTCCAATACTATGAAAAACATGTAGCCATAAGTCTTTCACTGATTGTTTATTATCTGTTTAGGTGCTCCTGAGGATTTTGACAGCTAGGACTTGTATCATATGTAATGTAATAAAAGTGAATGTCTTCAGCATAACAGGGATAGCTGGCCCTTCATTTCTGTCTGCCAGGGCTGTATTTGTTTTTCAGTGTTTTTTTTTAACATGAAACTTTGGGTCTGCTCCAAATCACATCAGCTTAAACTTTGTGTTTTCTTTGCTGTATGGATGAACAAAAGGCAGAGGAAAATCCAAGCAAAACACAACAAAAGCTTTCCTGTTATAAACAGCACAGGAAACAGTAACAACAAAGCTAGTATTTACTCTGGTGGAGGAATAGTTTTAATTCAGCTGGTTTCCAGCATGGATACACGCTTCTCTGGTTGCAGGAGATGCAGCAGAACATTACGTCTGTTTTGTATAAAGAACATCTTTTGCAGTTCGCCTTGGCCTTAAGCTTAGCATTAGGATTACAGGATCAGCCTGTATGTAAGAACTGATACATGGTAGTAAACCTAAGCAAGAAAGAAAACCTTACCCAAACCCACACAGTGTATTGTGAGTTCAGTTCATCAACTCCCTGTCTTCAACTGCCAAAAGAAATGTTGCGTTTCCTTGGCATCTGTGCTGGCCTGTGCAGTGCACTGCAAGGAAGCCATAGCTGGCCTGGCAGTGGGCTCTGGGTGAGTTTGGCTTAGGAAGGGTTGGCAGGGATGGCCTCAACATACAGTGGGGGCAAGGAGACTGGACAGGAGATAGGTGGCTTAGTTTGTATTTGCAGACCCTGTGGTTGATTTCAATGTCAGTCTTGTGTGTTGCCTCATTTTTTTCCTCCATCAGTGTAGCAGGGAAGTATTGATTATTATAGTATACCACTGCAGGGCTTAAGGAGAAAATAACTAATAATTATTAGTAGGATTTGTAATGTAAAGATTGGCTTCATAGAAGCAAGTAGAATAATCTGGAAAACTACCAGTTTGGACTGCAGTGCCCTTGTAGCATGGAATGCCCTCTCCCTGCCCTGCAAAGATTATATCCTTACTTTACTTCCCAGTGGTATTCATGGAGTGGTTAGGAAGATTTTATATAACCTTGGGTTTGCATGGTATCTTCACCAGTTGGACCTCAGAACTGGTTGTCCAATGAGAAACTGCTGTTTCCTAAATGCTGGGTAAAGCACTTAATTGTGAAAATAACTAGTTTAACTTACAACATCAATTTGAAAAATTACTCATTAATTTTTGAGGTGCAGCCGCCTTCCCTGGAGGACAGAACTACTGATCTCATCTGTACCTAAAGCCTTGGCTTTGTTTGCTAGCAGGTGTGTCTGATCTGCAAATGAAATTTGGCTTACCATCTCCATTTCCTTATAAACACCCTTGACTGCACCTTTGGCAGAACACATGATAATTAAGCAGTTGTGGCTTATACTATGCAGCCTGAACAGGGCTGGCAGGGAAGAGTTTGCATGAGTAGCATGCCACACGGAAATACTATGTTTTCCTCTACTTTCCACTGGCATTTACTAGCAGGGTAAAGATGAAACCCTTGAAGAGCTGTGTGAGCTTAAAATGTTGGGTTGTTATCTTATTTACTCAATATATCCAAATATTTAGGCCTAAATTATCAGTGCAGCTGGTGGACAAGCAGTTCAGCATTAACGGAAAGGAGGAATTGAAGAGGGTAAGATCTGAGCAAGAACCACTATTTGATAAATGTTTTACCTGCCTACAAGAGTTTCAAAACATCCAGGGCTCATTTAAATTCACTAAATATACAAGATGGTTCAAGTTGCAGGTTTTGTTCTGCCCTGCAGAGATTGTTAACAGCAGAATTTCATCTGGAGGGAAACCCTATCTATCAGTAGATGTGGGAGATGATGCATTTTTCACTATTTGAAATTAAATATGCTCAAAAACTGAAGTAAGTCCAACAACTGCAAATTGACTTCTAAATGTATTTTTAAATATATTTTGTTTGCAAAGCGAAAGTCTGTTAGGTCTTTGTTTCCACTGCATGTTGGCCATCACTGTGGTCACTGTGGTCACATTCCCATGGAGACCTCTCTTTTCCTCAAGTGTCATCTTCTGTATAGCTTTTAATTGGTAGATTTGCCATTCTCCACCCTCAGCCCTGACTACAGGAATCCATCGTCTAAGCTTCAGCTTCTCTTTGTTCACAGCGAGCAAGGAATGTTCTCGGACATGCCAGATAAATTGTTTGGGGTGCCCTGAGCCTTCCAGAAGCCATGGATACAGTGCACGAAGGCTCTTCCTTTCAGTAGTTGATTGGCTTGCAAATTTACTCCCAATGTGTTCTGTCATCCCTAGTTTGTAATTTTAGTACCGATTCTCACCTGAAATGAAAACCTCTTAAAGAGCGAAGGCTGGTTCAAATAAAACCCTCGGGGTTGTGATCCCTTCATTTAGAGACAAATGACCTGCTCATTAATGCTGTCTGCCTTATAATCAGTCATTAGGCATTTCCGTATTAAGCAGAGAATCTTTTCTGTCCAGTCTTGTAAACTAGCCCAATAGCACTTCACCTTCTTCTGAATTGTGGCATTTGAAAAAAGAAGATTGGGAACGTAGGGTTCATTTATTGGCCACTTCAGCATTGGAAGAGGTTTTTTTTTTTTTTTCTTTTTTAGAAAGTGGAAGTGCATAGGCAGGATATTTTCTTTCCTCAGTAAGAACATTGAACTGGAAAATGCCGGTGCTTTACTTCTGACTCTCAAAAAGGATGTCATTCCCAATAGTCCTGCTGTTGTTTTAGGGATTTATATGCCAGAACCTGCCAGTTTAGGAGGAAGAAAAAGCTTTAACTCGCAGCTTATCTTTCTTGCCTTGATATCCTTTTCAATCCAGGCCTAGAAGCTCCATTTCAATCTATCTTTGTGCATTAATCTTTCCTGAAGTCTTAAGGACTATGCAGGTTTGGTAGCAATCTGCTCTGTTAAGCCACGTTATACAATTATTTTTGTGATTAAGGTCCTGTGGTGATTTGGCATGTGCTACTTCTCTCATTTGTTTCAGGAAATTGTCATTCTCAGCTTCCCCATGTTGTTGTGATCTGCTTCAGGGCAGCAGACGTGTGGTCAAAGGGTCCTCCAAGGAGAGCTCTATAGGTGGTTATGAGTATGGACATGGTTACTTGAGATATATGTGGATGTTACCCAGCAACAACTGGGTAATAAACACCCAGAGTGGATTTAGAATAATTCTATGCTATGGACTAATGTATCTGATGGAGTAGGATGAATTTCAGCCACTAAACCTTTCCTCCTTGGGCCAGATGCTTTAAAGTAGGATCTGATGCAGGTCATTATCCTTGAACTATCAGTGATGTTGTCAGAGCATGTCATTACGTTTTCCTTTAAAATCTAGTTTATTCATTTACTGACACTTCCAAATCAGCCAGTGGTTAATATGCAAAGTTGTGTAAATTGGTTGAAGCTGATTTAATAAATAGCAGTTTCATTAAAAATTCACAGTCAGTATTGCTGGTGATGACATGCAAAAGCTAGGATCATCACTCTTCCTGTGCGTGCGCAAAAAAGTCAAGAATTTGGGTATAAATTTCCCAGAGATTATAGATGAGGTATGCTTTTGTGTGTTTTTTTGACTCTGGAGCATGCTCGAGGCTTTTGTACACTTCTGTGAGCCCTAACAGAGACCTCCTTTGTCTACACGTTAATTGGGATTCTCAAGTAAGCTCATGTGACTAAGGGGTTTGCAGCTTTAATGAAGTTGAACTGACAAAATCCAGGAAGATGCAGTGAAAAATGTGAAATATTACTTTTTTCCCTAAAAATTATACCCTCCCCTAGGAAGACCAGCAGAATATTTTCTTCCTTGTCATGGCCCAAGTCAGCTCCCCAGCTGGTGATGCTTCTGAGAAATGTGTGGAAAACTCCACAGTAGTAAAAAATTGGCACCAAATGTTCGAAATATAAGTTGATGCTGCAAAAGGCTCCATGCTATGGGCCTGCCACCAACATGCAGCTTCTTGGACTCCAGGTCAGGTTTAATAAGGATGTACCACAGTGCTGAACTGTGGCAGTACCATGGCTTCCATTGTCAAGATTCACAGGCTTTTACATTCCTTATGGTAATTATGAAAATTCTTTGATGCTGTGAATAATTCGGAGAACTTCAAGATTATTGGGTTGGCTTTTTAATCTTGTGCTTTGTTTTTCTTTTAGATGCATTCATTTTCAAACTTGTGGTTTCCAAATGGCAACGACCATCATTTCTCTCAGGCTTAACTCAATTAAGGTAAGTCTAATGACACTTCATGTTTCCTTGGTTTTATGTAGAAATTGTCTGTCAAAAATAATGTCATTTTCTGCTGAGTGTTTTTGGGTTTCCAAACATGAAATGTGTTCTCTATGGTCCTCATCATTTTTCGTGCTTGGGTAAACACTCCTGGTTTGTTCTTTGAATATTTGATAAAGCAAACAAATAAAACAATGGAAATGAATGTTATGAGGAATTTCCAAGTATTTGCCCAGCTCTAGTCTTGCACATCTTCAGCCTGTGCTCAAACAGTTGGTCTTACTTTAAGCATTTGTGTTTGGGCAACTGGATCGTTACTGAACCAACTATCTAACCAAGGGATATATGGCCTTTATCAAATTTAATCAAACTTTCAGGGCTAGAGAAAGAATACAGTTGTCTTTAAAAATCAGGCTATTGAAATGAAAGCGAAACGAACTCAAATGAAATTCTTATTTGTAGAAAACCAGCTGTTCATTGTTTTCCAATAGGAATTTTAACAAAGCCCTGTATTTCTTTTGATGCTTTGCAATGGCAGTCATGGTTTTTGGGTGTTTTTTTCCCTTTGACATGGAGATCAGAATCTGGTCTATATGTTGTAATTAATGGTAAGAGAAGTATACAAATACAAGCATGTCTAAATACGTAAATACAAGTCAGACTATTAATTCAGAGCCTTGCAACATTTATTAATGTTTTGTGTTATGAGATTAAAGCTGTAACTTAGTTATGTGTATTGCATCTCTTTAGCAAGTCATATATTAACCATAATAATTTTTAAAGGGTGGAGTGTGATTTATTGAACACTGTAAGAAAAAATAAGGTAAATGAGTTAGCTCAGGGGTGGGGCAGCAGCAAACTGCTTGTGGAGACTCTTACTCTCGGAGGTGGTAGAGGTTAAATGCATTACAGAGCTTATAGGCTCGCTCCCCAGAGAGAATGGGGGCCAGGCATTTCTAGCTGACAAGTCAAGGACACCACATACTTGCCCTCGTTGCTAATGGTAAGATACTGAGCTGATAGCAAGGTTGCTGTGGCAATTTTCAGAGAGAAAAATGGAACACAATAGGTGGCTCCTGATTAGAGAGGAGGGCAGAGTGCTGGGACAATCTTAGCATTTCTGAAGGCATAGTGAGTTTGAGATGCAAGCTCGGACTGTTATTAAAGCCTGAGTGGCCAGGAAGACATTTCAGCTCAAGTTTCTCCCCAGAACAGCACACTCCACTTGAATCTTCAAAAAGAGATCTTGTGTATCAGATTCTGGTCCTGCAGCACCGAAACCGATGTGCTTCTAGCAGCTGGCTGTGTAGATGGATTTTCACTCACCAGTGTCCACTTCAAATCCCTGGCTTTACTTAGGAGAGATAGAACACATCTGTAGAAACAGGAAGGAGGGATGTGCTGCAGTGATGTGGTGTGTCATCAGTGGGCATGGGCACATGAAAGAAGATGCATGGGGAACAGTTGGGTTGTGTGAAGGGAAAGAAAGCTGTAAGGAGATCAGAGTGCAACAGTGAGTGAAGGGAAGAATCAAGGTACCCCGAGTAGGTGAATGGAAGTGCAGGGAGTGAAGGGGGAACTGGGGAGCAGCAGTTCCAGTGGATCCCAGTGTTGCAATTCAACAATTATTTCACATTAAATTCAGGAGAAAGGGGCCTTCTAGCTGGCAGACTGTGAGTAAGATATCTATGAGGACTGGTCCTGGAGAAACACAGCAAACCAAAGTTGAAATTTGTACTTGCAAAGCTATTACAGTGATAGTGTGTCTCATCAGAAAGTGACTCGATCCTTTAACATCCTTCTAAAATTACTTTTCACAAAAGTCCCACGGAAAGGAGAGTGTATAGCTAAGAAGATGGAATATGTTGCATGGAGATTTTTCATTCCTCATTAAGAACCAAAATTAAGAAAATTAAGTCATAGACACTATCCTGAAGAGCGCAAAAAGAGAATGAGGACATAATAGAGACCATGA
Source organism: Chrysolophus pictus (assembly GCA_037305975.1). Lineage (NCBI taxonomy): Eukaryota > Metazoa > Chordata > Aves > Galliformes > Phasianidae > Chrysolophus > Chrysolophus pictus. The sequence goes on from CM074586.1 coordinate 15,589,582, forward strand.
GAATGAGAGAGACTTGAAGATGACCTGCTCCAGAGTGCAGTGTTCTGCTGCAGTGACACAGATCTTGTACCAGAGGGAAGTGAGAAAGCTAAGCTGTTTTACATGTTGGCTGGAACTGGCATTCAACCCTACATCTCAGTAGCAGAGATGTGCAGTGGATCACACTGAAGGTGGAAGGAAATACTCCATTGATGTAGGTACACCACACTCACACAGCAACCAAAGGCAATCCCTGCTGCCCTGCCACGCTGCTGCGTCTCACCACCAGCCTCATGAAAGCACCTCTGTAATCTTCCACTGGGAGCTTTGGGCCTCAGTGGATGATAGGACCTTTCGCTGGAGGAGGGAGAGTTGTTTGGAGAATGAAATTTGGTAAACTGCAACCTCCCAGTGAACCTGCTGGGGCTGATTTGCTGCCAGCCCCCGGGAGCAGAGCTGCAGTACTCAGTTCCTGAATCCCGTCAGCTCCCACAGCCTGGAGGGTTCACACTGCTCAGTCTGGCACCTCTTCCCGTGTCAGAACAAGGCATTGTGTGTGCGATTTCAACATGTTTCTGGTTTTGTTCTAACTGCCAAGAAACACTGGTTGTGTTATTATGAAATGATTGAGGAGCATTTGCTCATACAAATTTGTTTTAAGAGTTTAGTAATTAAATGTCAACACACAGTATTGGTGTCTGAAAAGCTCTCGAGCGAAAGCCCTGCTCTAACTTGAAACTCTAATATGCCGTTTCTGTTCTCGTAGAACAGATTTGTTTGGAACAGCCTTTTCAGGAGAACACATCTCGCTGCAACATGCACGGTCCTTGGCCTTCAAAGGCACCCTTGTGCAAAGGGCGTGTTGCATTAATTTGTTCAGCCAATTTAGGGTGTGTGGCATTAATTTGTTTGGCCAATTTGTTTAGAATCTGGCAGAGCATAAGCGCTCGGCTCAATGTCTGTGCATAATGCCTGTCTCATCTCTGCACCAGATCTCAAGGTTTACCACACGGTGCCTGGCCACACCTCGACTCCGTGCTCAAAAGAAACAAAGGTAGGAGCTGAGTTGCCCTCCAAAAGCTCCTTGTTGGGCATTTGTACTTGGAACTGATTTCCAGCACTGGGAGCGAGCTCGTGTTTGAACCGTTGTTCAGAATTTGAGCACCCGTGGTCTTCGGTGGGAGCTCTGCTCCCAGACATGCAGCACTGGGCTTTACAGTGAGTTACTGGTGAAAATCCTCATCTTAATATTTTGGCTGAACAGTCCTCAAGGCCTGGAATAAGAGCTGGCTGGAAAGACTGTAACCTTTTCTCTCTTCCATTAAAATTCCATTCTCACAATAGAGTGCAATACCAGCCAGCTTTCTTCAGAATTTAGGCTATATGTCCTGAGACTTGTGCTGTCATTCTGGGAGCACATTTGTATTCTTTGCAAGACGGAGCGAATTCATGGCACAGCTTTTGTTTGACCTAAGGAAAGCCAGACTTTACCCTGGGCATCTACACTGCTGGATGTAACAGAGAAGAGCAAGAAAAAGTACCCAGCCCAGATGTGTGTGCAGCTGGACCTTCACACGCACTGTGAGCTGCGGTCGGATCTTGGAGCAGCGTGAGAGTTGGGTGAAGTTTGTCATGAAGCCCTCATACAGTGCTTCTGGAAAAGGGCTGTGAATTGGCCAGAGTGAGAGCCGGGTCTGGCTGCTGCAGGCTGTAGGATGTCTGTTTTCCACAGCACGTGTGAAGCGCTGAAAAAAGCAGGCATGCAGGAGTATTCACGTTTCCCGGAACAGGACTGCGTATTTCTGTGTGTTAAGGATACTCATGGGTGACCTACAGTGAGCTACACGCTGTGCAATCTAAAGCCAAGGGCTTTATGTCAGGCTTAGAGATTTTGAATGGTAACGCACTTTTCAAAGAGCCTCGAAGTAATTAGCCTTTCGCTCCAAGTTGACACGCTTACACTTTTAATATCAAGAATAAGGAAAAAGACTAAGGCTTCTAACCTCAAATCCATAGCAGCTTAGGCACTTTCACCTCACAGGTTTTGTTATGACAGCTCTTTGTTTGGCTGATAGTGAGTGGTGTTTTGAATAGAAGTGCTTTTGCTGCCTGCTTTGCTACTTTCCCGTAATAAGGGGGGACTTGGAGGTTATGCAGCAAGGTGCTAATTGACATTAACACTCAAGACAGGAAATGCTGACACAATTTAAAATTAACATCCTGTCAATATACTGCTGACCTGTGTTAAATGTGCGCTTTGTCAAACTTTCAGAATTAGATTTTAATACAAAAACAGCGTAATGCTGGGAACCTTGCTGGTCCTGAAAAGGCTGGATTTAATACAGTGAGAAGTCACCCAACCGCTTTCCATTTTAGCTTATCTTTTCTCAAGGAGCGAAGTCATTCTTGGCCAGAGAAAGGTTGAATATATGAAGTAGCCTAAAAGAGCTAAAAATATATTTGTTAGTAATCAGACTAAAATCTTCTAACAGTTCCCTGCTGTAAATGTTGCCTTACCAATGACTGAGTTGTAGAGGTGGATTTTTTCAAAGGCTGCAGTGCAGATATGGCAGCTTGCATCCAACCAGGCTGTCCTGGTGACCGCCTCCACTTGGCCGTGTGCAGCATCACATTCTGATCTCTTCTGTTTCTTCATCCAAGCCTTAACCTAAAGCAGGTGGGAACAGAGAGAGGTGCTGTGGGACCGTCCCTGCCCCCTTGCTAGCCCATGTTTCTGTGCTTTGAACAGAGCTAGGGAATAGCTGCATGCTCTAGGAAGATTCTCACTTTGTTTGTGGATGGTATTGCTGATTGGATTACATCCATGAGTTGCCCCCCTGGCTGCTCACAGAAAGCAGCAGTGGGACGCACAGCGAGCAGCCCAGTCCCCGCACAGGAACTGATGGTGCTGCTTAGTCAGCAGGTCGGGGCCCTTGCTCAGGGAGGGTGGAAGGGCATGAGTTGGGATAGCGCTGAACAGGAGAAAACAGAGCATGCTTGGGTGCAGTCTGATCTGTGGAGGAGGCTGTTTGCTGAACATTAATCAGAGGTTGTCCCAGGTATTAGGAACAGCAAGAAACAAGGCACAAAGCCAAGAAAAGGTGATGAAGAAAGAGGAAGCAACGTGAGGAGGAGATTGGGCTGCGTGGCAGCAGCAGGAGGTGGAGCAGGGCGGGTTGAAAGCAGAGGTGTTGCTGAGGGCAGCCCTGTGCAGGCACGGCGAGTGTGGAAATGTTTCAGGAAGGTGGTGCAAGCTGCGTATCACTGCTGGCAAACTTTCTCTAAGAAAACAGTAAGTGGGTGGCCCGTTGCTGTGTGTGCTTCCCACTGATGGCTCCTGGGAGCAGGCCAACGTTGTGTGTTTCAGTTAAGGTTACGGCGAGACTGCCAAAATGTTGTCTGTAGTGCTAGTTCTGCAAATTGTTTGCACAGGGCATCTATTGCCATTAATAACCGAGCGCTCCAAAAGGCGGCTGCTTCAGATCCTGTGTGGGAAATGGGAAAAGTGCTCTGGCAGTGAGACGGGGCCTGATGCAGAGCTTCGGAGCTGCTGCCACACCAGGGGGAAGATCTGCAAAGCAGTCGCTGTGTGCTCTCATCTGGTGCTGCTGAGTGCTTCCAGGGTGGCTGCTCTGTGCTGGCGTGGGGCAAAGGGAACATTTTAGGTGAAACATGCTTCCAAGACCTGGATCCTTGCTCTCAGTTGGCAAGTGACTCTTGGAACAAAATAGTCACTGTCAAATGGGGCTTTTTGCTCTGCAATAGTCTGTGCCTCTCTCCCTCCCTGAAAAAAAATATATATATATATGTATTTTTTGTGCAAAATCCATTAATTTTTAGAAGAGGAACTATCATGGTCATACTGTGCTCTCGGGAAGGAAAAGAATTGCCTTCCACCACAAAATGTTTACATTGGCTGCCAAGGTTTCTCCTGATTTCCTCTGTTGGGAATGAATAATTAAGGAGTTAACTGCGAGGTGAAAAAGGCCTCTATGTGTTTAAGTCTAATGTCACAGCTTCCCAAGGACAAAGCTTCTAGCACGCAGAAAGGTTTCTCTGTCAAGCAGATAAGTTCAATAGCTAAGCGAGACGCCAGAAGAGGAGTCAAAGCAGAGAATTCCCAGTAGGAAGCTTTTAGTATGCTCTTACGACAGGTACTGCATGAAATGGATGTAGAGCACACATATGTGGGACGCACAGGCAACACACATAAGGTGTTAATAGTCCAAGCTGATGCCAAGGAAGAAAGAGAGCAGACAGGGTCAGCTACTGTTTCCTGAGCTAAATGTTCCTTTTCTTATGGTGGTCAGAGCCAGGGGTAGTTTTACAATGTGCAAAACATGCTCTTGTAATTAAAATGAAACTCACACTGACAGAGAAAGGGGATGGTGAATGTTGACCTCACATGCTACATCTGTAGAGCATTTGGGGACACGTTCCTTTAGCCGGAGCGATGCGGGCTTTTGATAGCCTTTGGTAGTGAAAGGTGGGCAGGAATCAAGTTCCCTGTTGATCTGTATGCACTGCGTGAAGCTGTTTCTCAGAAGGCAGTGCTTCACAACACAGAACTGCCCAACTGCAGTTTTTTAATTTTCATTCTTCTCTTTGGAAACAGGGGTGTTGTCAGTGCTTGTAGGCAGTGGAAATTAAAACAGAAAGTAAATAAAAGAAACAGACAGTTGGCAGGTTTTAGCTATCTGTTCTGCTGGGTCTCTGCTGCCAGGCCTTTCAGTGCAGTGTTTGCACAGCTATTTAGGCAGGCAGCTCCCAGTGCCCCTTACCTGTAAACCTGCCCTTCTGGAAAGGGAACTTGGCATTTTGGGAGATTCTGAGAACTTCTGCTGTGCTCCAACACACCATCGCTGTTAGTGGTGGGCCTGCAGGGAGCACTGTGGTCACCCCTCCTCGATGGCCGGCTGGGATCACAGCTGCAGTGCACTGCTCTTCTGCTGGCCTGGAGACATCTCTGCTCGGGTCTTCTGAATTAAAGATTCCAGGAGAGAATGGGAAAATCTGCTCCCAGTCCTCCTAGACTTTCTAACCTCCTGCCCCAGCCAAAGAATCAACAAGTATATCATCTTCCTCGTGCTGAGATAAGATCCTTTAAGAGGCAGAGCGCTCTGCCTTCCATGCATGAAAGGTTAATTTAGAGCATGTGGTACCTGTGCATGTTGAGCAAATGGAGAGCTGGAGGGATTCCTTTTATCCCTTCCATTCTCCTCATGTTGGCCGGAGAGTGCAGGTCGGACGTCTGACTTCTCGTTACGAGCACCTCTCCATCACCCGAGCCCTTTGTCAATTCACCAAATGTGACAATTACAGCATTGCAGAGATGAGACTTTCTAATCCTATTACTCATTCATCAACCTGCGGATGATAGCAGAAGCCAGATCGAACAGTGCCAAAAGAGCAGTGAGGAGCCTTCTCCAGTGCTGTGAAACTAGGCTTAGCTCAGGCACAATAGGTGTGTAATTTAAGGTTTTGTTGAGCTGAAATCCAATCACATACTTGACTGGTAGATCACAGAAAGACACAGACAAAAAGAATGAGATAATTCTACCTCACACAAACACTTGAATCCGGCTTTGACTTATTAACAAGTGTGTGATCAACCTTACACTGTTTCTTTTTTTTTTTCTTTCTTTGAACCTAGAGATGGGATGGGACTGAAATACTTTCACCTACTTGGGTATCAGCCAATAATTGAAAAAAAAATACTAGAAGGTAACGGAGGAACTCAGACACAAGTGGAGAAAGTACAGATGCTTATTTTATGAAAGATTTGAAAATGTAACTTCTGGGCTTAGCTTTGTGTTATCTTGTCAGCATCTGGTACCTATTGCTTTCTCAAGGACAGAGAGAATGCAGCATATAGGAGAAGAACAAAGCTAAAAAAGTAAAACCTTCAGTAGAGGAGAAATTACAGCGTGAGCCTTACTGCTCTCTTTCTTGCAACTAAACTACTCCTTTTGTTTTGTCTTCTTTCAGGCATGTGCTGCAGTTGCCAGAGGAGTGGTGGGGGCTCTCAAGGGTGTGTGATGCGAGTGCCACCATAGCCATGCACCACTGCCAGAGGGCAGTGGAAACGTGGAGGTGAGGAGGGGGTCTTAAATTCTGCCTTTTGTGAAAGCAGAAAGGTGGATGCTCTCTTTTCCGTGTTTAAAGAGGCATCTTTTAATTAGGCAAGTGTGTAATTTAAATTCACTCCTCTAAAAGGCAGTGTTCAATACAGCCTGCTCTAGCATGGCCTTTATACGTTGGCAAAATAAAGCACAGAGCATGTGCTTAAATGCTTTGGCAGGAAAGCCTTCTGCAACAGGCACATTGATAATGGTGACAGGCATAAATGTAAACGCTGTTTTTCCATGTGATACAGCAGTCCAGCCCCTTTGGTCAAGTAGAAGTCTTCTGTCAAGACCAAACTTCAGAAAACCCACATTTCTACTGTTTTTTGTGTCTGTCTTGAGCTCTTCAAAATAACAAGCTTTTGCATGTGGAATTAATGGTACATGACATCTGGTACTACCCTGTGGGTGTTGTGACCTGGATGCTCAGGAATACAGGCACCCCAAACTAGAATAAACATGAGTATGAGCTCACTGCTAGGAAGAATGACATAAAGGTTTAATGACTCAGTTGTGGCAGAGGACTGAGTGCCCTGGTGTGATGGTTGAAAAAGCTCTTTTTAAACTTTGCCCATCAAAAAAAATGCCTTCAGGGCATGCAAATTGATGTGTAAAGCTCCAAATGCAGTGGTCACCAGTGTGCAGTCAGCACAGCATAATGCATTGCTCAAATGTAAACTAGTTGTCAGAGAAGTCTGCAGCAACAGGTAATGCTCACAGTGCTTGTACCAAAAGAAACCAAGCTGGGGTACAAGTAATGCAATGATGGGGGAAAATGAAACAACAACAAAACCCAAGGACCTAAGAAGCTCAGAGGGATGAACGGAAAGTGGGGGGGAATCCTTGGGATCAAAAAGCTGAAATGAAACTTGGCATTAGTCTTAAGAGATCAGGCAATGTTTGCTTAAAAACAAACAAAACAAAAGTCAAAATTATGAATTTGTAAGATCCTAGACTGGAAAGCATACAGAAACAGCATTAGTGGAAAGATTCTTTTTTTTTTTTCTTTTAATAAATGAATTAGTGGAGGAAAATCCCTCAACAATCCAACTGGTATTCAAACATGAAGAGACTTTCAGTAATTTGTAGGAATATGGGAAGATTCAGATACGATCCAAGCAGAGTAGGGAAAAAAGAAGATATCCACAGCCCAGTATAATCTTAGAAGCTCAAGTTGGAGTCTGACTTGCTTCCCAAACTACAGAGATCTCATAAACAGAGATATTTCATTCAGCAGCATAAACTCTGACATTTGACCAGACGGTTGCCTTGGGGACAATAGCTAAAATAGCCTCAGATTTAAAATTGAAATATGAACTTCTGAAGGCTTTGGTAGTTGCTTTCCGGTGCTACTGAGAAAACCAATGGAAATATTGGCTGCTGGATACTTCAGCATCACTAATTTAGGAAGAAACTGGTGATCTGCACATACTCTCATCCTGCAGTGCTCTTTCTCATTGGTCAGCAGATGCAGGTAGCTCAGCTGTCTTTCCCCAATGCTAGGACAGGAGTGGTCTCACCATCTCTTCTACTTGTTATCAGGAGGCCAAACAAGGAGCTGGTTGGTGCTGTGTAGCTCTCAGTGTGTTGGGATGGTGGTGCTGCTCTGTGGCTGTGGCAGCCACAGCAGTTTATCCCAGGAAGTCTGCAGCAGCACAGATGCAGCAGTAAGTGTGCCTGCCAGTGATTTGAGGACTGCAGGTGCTTGGTGGGAGATATTTGATGTCACTGAGCCTGGGCTGAATAGGAGGGGAAGGAGGAAACTGTGTTCAGTACATTCTGTGTAACTACATCTGTTAATGACCTGTGCCTGCTGAGGTGTAAATGTGTGCACAGTTCAGTGCTTCAGGTGCTCCACAGACATGCACGCTTATTGCTGCTGTATTTTTAATACAGCTCTTTTTGTGATACTCTGCTGCTCCAAAATCCTACCCAGACTAACGGAGTAAATACTTTGTTGTCAGTTGCTTCTGGATGTCCTAGAGGGACAAGAGTGGTACTGGTTTGAGTTTGCCTCAGAACAATCCACCTGCATACACCCTTGACCCAGCTCTCCTTTAGCTACCAAACCAGCAGCTGGGACAGCCAGGTAATTTTCCTGTTTTTGTGCAATCAAATAAAGACAGTGAGCTAAACTAACTTACTGATCGCTCTCTCTGAGCTTCAGGTAGTTTTCTTTGTATGCTCCCAATACAACAAGAACTTAAGGAGCTTTTTGGACAGGACCATGCAAGAGAAACTGTCCTTGCTGCAGCCCAGGGAAGACCTGTGCTGGGGGAGGAGGAGGAGGATATTCTGTGCAGGAACTGCAGCCCACAGGAGCAGGGTTATCCTGAAGTGCTGCAGCCCTCGGAGGACCTTTTCTTTGTCTTTCCCTTGGTTCCTTGTCAAGCTCTAAGAAAAGTTCTTCAGGGCCATAGAACTGCGGGCAGGCTTAGCCTCCAAGAAATTCTAGCAGTGTCTCTGTAAATCCCAGGCCGTTGCTCAACCAAGTTGAGTGAGGATGATGGTTGAGCATTTCTCATCTTAAGGAGCTATGGTGGCAGCTGTGGAAGGCTCCTGCATTCTGGGTGTGCTCTGAATAACCTCTCTCACTATGGTTCACATTAGAAATTTTGATTATCTGTCAGGCGGCTGCTCCCCTTCTCTCGAGCTATCAGGGTTGCAACACTCTGTAGAAGTCATTTACTTGCCAGTGGTACCGTTAGCCCTTTGTGAACAATTAAGCTGAGGTCAGAGGTTGTAATATATCAAATTTGCGGACCGTATTAAATTTTATTTTTACTGAAAGGAACTTTTTGTCTCTTTTATCAGGAGGAAAATTAAGCTGTGAACTGGAATTCCATCAGGCTGTCTGCTGCGAAGCCCTGCGGCTTTAGCAAACAGGCAGCAGTGGTCAGAAATGACACTCAAAAGGTAAATTTATTTCTTTTTTATTAAAAAGGATAAATTATGACCTGTACAGTATATCTTTGAAAAGGAGGGAACTTAACACAATGTGCTGTATTTTCCCCACTTCTTTTAAACGATGGATTTTGCCCTCTAGGGAGCTGTTCTGGATGAGAAGGAAGGGGTGCTGAGCAGGGCTGCAGCCGTGGGGTGCAGGTGTACCCACCTTCTTTGCCTGCTCCTTCTCTCACCAAACCCTTTAGCAGTTTTGCCACTAATTTCTAGGAACTGGATCACTTTCAAAAGTTCTGCTCAAACTTGCTGTCTGTGTGAATTTTTGCCATTCTAAAGGAATTTTATTTTAAAATGTAAGTACAGTGAAACCCCTGGTCACACCCTGACTTTTAGAGAGCAGACAGTTCTGGTATCCAAACACCAAATTCCCAGACAGGCTGGCTACCCAACTAGGCTGACTGTACCTTTGGCCTCTCCAGGGTTGCATACTGTATAGGAAGGATTGCCTTTTGGGTCTGAGCATGCAAGCATGTGCTTGTCCTCTTCATCTGGGTATAAAATACCTCTTTCTGCCTTGCACAAGTATTAAAATACATGTGAAAACTTCAGGAACCTGCACGCTGTTTTTTGCCACTTTCTCTGTTGCCTGCAGTTGACTGGCTGTGGTTTGCAGGCAGACATGTTTGATTTGAAGCACAGTGGCTGATGATAACAAGTTAGGCTGCAGAGATCCTACAGCTTTTTCATTTTTCTGTAGGATGAAGGGTTTGCCCTGCTATATTTGCTGCTTGTTTCTCCTCTTTTGCTGTACAGCGTTATGTTCTGCTCATCCATATTTCCTGTGTTTCCATCCTAAAGAAGGCAGAATTTCAACAGCAGAGAAAAGGGATTGTGTTGTGCTCTGTATAATTTGAATAACACCCTGTGGGATGAATTGTGCAATTTTAATATTCATTATCTCAAATGTAGACAATAGAATAGACTGTAGTAGGGAAGACTGATTAGCAGATCACTGAAGATAGGTTTTTTCCTCTTTTTTTTTTCCTTTTATACTTGGCCATTGCTTGGTGATAAGCAAGTAAAACATTTTATCAAGACCTGAATCTTTGGTATTCAAAAACGTAATGCAATAATCATCCTTCAGTAAATGCATACATGGGAGCCCAAGAGCCATGGACAGAACATACATAAGTCTTAGGCCTTACTGATGAGCAGCCCAGGCCAAGAGATTTCTGTTGCTCTCTCAACTCTAAATGAAAGGCAGGATCTGAAGGGAGAGGGGAGCATGCAATCAGTCCACAAAGTGAATGGTAATGCTTTAATTATCATTCTATTGTTATTCTTCCTTTTTAGCGGCTTGGAGGTTGTGTAGTTTGCATATTCATTCCTTTAAATCTCACAAAGGTTTTGTTGTTGGCAAAAGTTTGGCTGTAAAAAGAGGGCAAGCTTGTCATTAATAGGCTAGAAGGGAAAGAAGGGAGAAGGGAGGTTTACCCCACGCTTCAAGATTTCTGTGAGGGGAGGATCCAGGATGGGTACTGTTTTTTGGAAATAGAGATACTAAGATGTTGTTGTGGTTTTTTTTAATAGATGAGCACAAGTGTAATCACTTCTGGTACACTTTGGAAGTGTAGTGGAAGTTAGCCCAATAAAAAACTCATCTATCACCCAGTAAACTGACCATTTTTATAAAGGCTACAGAATTGGTCAGTGTCCTTCAAGAGAAACTTTCCAAGAACTCATTTGGTTAAAATCTTCAGTGAAATACAGTTCTACGTACTGAGTTAATTTCTTTGCCACAAAAGAAATGTATTCACAATATTTCTGTTGGTTTCTTTTCAGAAAATTACATGTAATTCGTAGAGGACTTCCAGCTCCTGTGAAAGAAGATGCTTTTGTTCTGCACAATCTTCACATCTAAGGAGGTAATATGACCTTCTTGTAGAAACACTATCGCAACTGCAGCTGCCTTGATTAGTTTTTTATGTCCTCCTGTCATGCATTATTCTCATTACATGGGCGCTTCTCCAGGTTTTGTAACAGTACTGATTAGACATATAGGCGTGTGCTGATACAGTGGGCAAAGTTGCAGCATCTTCCATCTCCACAACTGTTTTGAGAGGAAATGGGATTCTGCTTCTTGTGCTGAGGTCAGGCAGTGTTAGAGCTCTTTTTTCAAGCTTAAGCCAAGTGCGGTTATTGGGAGATGCACGTCTACTGGAGCAGACTGGGGTGATGCAGAGGCTGAAAAAAAAGGTTAAGGATGATTTGAAGAACATTTTCTGTGAATGCAGAGTTAAAGCCATTGCAATTGATTCAGGCAGCAGCAGAATTCTGAAATTTGCCTTTTCAGAATTATGGTGTTCTGTGCACCTGCTGCACGTGGTCAGGGAGCATGAGGAGCCCACAGAAGGCTCTGCTCATGTAAGCTCTCTCCAGCTGCCATTGCAGGTACTGAAAAGCGAGTCCCCATTACAAGTGTTTCCCAGTGTTGGAAGGTGATGTGTAGTGACTAAAAGGGTTGCCAAGGGTGAGCAAAGAATAGACTGCAACGGTCAATAAATACATCCTGAGATTTTTCAGAGTCATTTCCATATTTATATGTAATATATTGTAATATGGCTGTACTTGCCCATTTGCTGTTTTTTTCCTTTTCCCTAGCCTATGCTGTCTCCAGGCCTGAGAACATGTTTTTGTTGCCTTCTGTCTCTCAGGCATGGTATAATGTATATATATTATGGTAAAAATAACTGATTCTTCTGCTTCCTGGTTGATGAATAGGGTTTTTTTGGTTTTGTTTTTTGAATTGTTAAAGAATGCCTAGCTTTTAGCTTTTAAATATATTTGGTGATTTTTACAACAGATTCTCCACTACTTTCTTGGTGCATATAATCTTCAGGGTCATTAAAGGGAAATTCTGAGATTTTCCATGCTTGATGCTAATGTAGTACGTGTTTCATAATGAAGCTTGAAATGGTGGATTTTTGCTCTGCACTCAATTACAAAACACCAAGAGCTCCACTAAAGTAAATTAATTTAGGATAATTTGCATCAGTTGAATTTGTGGCCCTGTTGACATCATCATGCCTGCTGGAGAACAGACACCAGCTGGGGTGATGCTATTTCATACCCATGTGGAGTAGGAATGGCCTCTGGAGGTTAGAATGAAAGTGGAGGATGACTGCTGCTAGCACAAGTTACGAATGAGCTGTCTGAGGTATAATAAGAATGAAATAAAAGGCAAGCTCACCATAACACAGTGAGATGCAGCTAAAAGGATGTGAACCTGGTGAAGTTGCTCCACTTCATGTTGCCATAGAGGGATCCGAGCTCAGAGCAGCTCCTCCAGCCCGTCTGTGATCAGGGATGGGAAAATTCTCACATGCCCTCAGGTTTTCAGGTCAAACTGAACTGCTTAGGGGCTGTACCTCAAAGCCACGTGGAAGCGCTGAATACTGCTGAGCGAAATGCCCTGTTTCTCAGGTGGAGCTGGCAGGAACCAGTTCCTCAGCAGCTGCGTTGGTTTTCTATTTGCATTTGGATGAAAATCAAGAGGTTTCTTTTTCTGTGTCAGACTCTGAATATAACCCTCCTCCCTTTGGCTGTCCTAGCTCTTACATGTTGATGCAGTTTGCAGTAATGTAGCTACCTGGATCTAGGCTTTTGTTTCAGGTGACTACAATATTCTCCTTGGGACGAGTCTTGCTAGAGGCACTATCTCCCCTCCAGCCCTGAGGAGGAAACATCTGGTCTCTCTGGCACAGTGGATGCTTCTGGGATTGTCAGTCTGTTTGGCATGAGTGAAATAGCCATAAGATTTGGTATGCATTTTTAGTATGTTGCAGCTATGCTCCTTGAGCCAAAGGAAGACAGTTTATACAGGAAGCAAAAGAACATTTTTACTCAGCTTTTTGTGATAGCTCTTCATTAGTAATATTCAATAAAATAAAACCTTATAAATGCTCAATTCAGCTGCTGTTAAAGAAAGAACAGAATTGCTATTGAATTTAGTGAGGTCAGTCTGGGGCTCCAGATGAAGGTAATGCAATGTTTAGTTCCATCTCGCTCCTCGTTGCCCAAAAGAAAGCTGGCCAGCTGTGAGATGGCGATTCAAGAAGGATGGCTGTGCCTCAGGATCCATTGCTCCAGCTGTATCAGGCTGCTCTGGTGAGCCAGAGGTTTGTGCTCTCCAGCCCAGGGCCAGGGAATTACAAATGTGTACAGAAATAGAAGCCAGAGTTCAGGGTGAGGACACACTGCAACAAAGCCTGTTGGAGTGGGAGAACTGTAATAAATGGCGTGAAGAAGGCACGATCATTTCCAATTCTTGCCAAATGTGACTTGATTGTCACTTTTTTCTTGGGAATATGGCCTTACTATAAAAAAAAAAAAAAGAAGCTGGTGATCTCTTTGGAATTAAGGGTTTAGGATATGTCATGGGGAATTAGACATGGGCCTCCCATTAGCAAGAATTTTGACCTCCATGCATAGCTCTGAAAATCAATCCTATCTCCAACCTCAGTTGTGTTTTTATTTCAACTGAGGAACAGGCATAATATCACTGAGAAGGAGAGTAAATCTCATGATTGGAAACTTCTGATGTCATTTTCAAGTGCAGTTATAAAACTGAGTGATGACATGTAGATGTCCGCACCCAAAATATTTACAAATCAAACTGTGTGGGTGCCTGGTTTTTATGGTGGCAATAAAACGTTGCTTAGTATTTCCTGGTAAACTTTTAGTACTGAGTAATTACTATTAAACAGATGGAGAAACAGGGCACTGTAGTAGAGTTTTTCATAAGCCTTGCTTTTTCCCATGGGCTTACAGTGTCTTGACTGTTCATCTTAGGCCCCTTCAACGGTGTTTATCACAAGCATGTGCTTTTGGCAAGTAGCTCCGCTGAGGTCCGGTCAAGTGATGATGACACTTTGAAATCAACAGGAGCATAAGGTGGCAGTAAAACATAAGTAAAAAATAATCCCACTGAGCTGGGATTTGCAGCTTTGAGTCCCACTGCAGCATCGGGTGTGATTTGGATTCTCTCGTGCCTCAGTTTCCCTGTGTGTAAACAGTGATCCTTTTGAGGAGGGAGGGTCTTTTGCCTTTTGAAGAAGAGAAGAACTGTGAAAAGCCTCGCTTGCTATTATGCATATATTGAAAACAAAACCTAATCAGTGCTTTGCTAGGTTGGGGATGAATGCGTTTAGCAGTTCGTTTGATCAAGCTGTAGATTACTTAGGCAGTGGTTTGTTATAAGAGCCTTATCAGTAACAAAAAACCTTCTGTCATCCTCAGACAAGCAACAATCATGTTCTAAAATGGTTGCCAAACGTGTTTATTTGAAGATGGTTGTTTCTAGCATAGCTGAAACCATTGTGTGGCGAGAGTTCAATTGCTTCCTACTAAAGCCAACATTCATAGCTTGGAAAACTGTTAGATAAATGTCAGTTTCTGCCATAATTTGTGGAATCAATGCAAACTGAGTCAAAGAATCACAAACAGTAATGTGAAAATAAAATGATCTGCGTTATGGTTTTTAAGTAAATGATGATAAACTAATAAATGCCATTAGCTGCTGCCATTACTTTGTTGAATTTAGCTGATGTTACTGTGTTGACTTTAAAAGCTATCAGCTTAACTATATAAATCCATTTGACATGTCTTTATTCAGATAAAACTTTAATACTGCAAGTGTAGCAAATTAGATGCAAATGCTCTTTTTATTTTAAGTATATTTAAAGCTGCCTTTTCAATGCAAATTTTACAGGAAATCTCAACAAGCTAGGACAGACATCTTAGCTGTCAGCGTGCAGCACTTTCATTTTGGTCTCAGGCATGGGAGCTGCATTTTGTCCCTGCAGACTGAGATAATTAAAACTACAGAGAGATGGTTTTAAATATACATGATACACAGTTACTTAAACTGTGGGATAATGCATAAATGTGGTCCTTAACATTTTTGATAGAGCAGCGCCGACCGGACAGCATATCAGTAGATGGTAGGGAACACGTTTCTTTTTGTGCAAACAGCTTTGTTTTATTTTTATTTTTCACCTTTTCACCGGAATTGCTGTGGAAGCACAGAAATACCATTTCAAACCCTGGGTTGGGAAAGCCCTCATTAAAAAGATACTGATACCATTAACTTCTTTTTTTCTTTCTTTTTTTCTTTTCTTTGTTTTTGAGCAGCCCTTAGCCTCCTTGGAATACATATCTATTTCAGCTTTCATTTGCTGAACCCCCTGAATGAGTTTATCCAAACAATGTGAATTTACTCAGATCTTTTTAAAATCCCACATCTCTTGTGGTTGATAAAGCTGACTTTAGCTAAGAAGAGTTGGATCAGGGTGATTTAAATTTCACAGTGAAAATGATAAGGGCTTTACTAGAAATAATAAGCGCATTCAAATACTGTCATGGGCAAACAGTTGAATGTGCAGTGAGAAATTTGGCAAGGCTAGTCTTTCTCAGTGTTGATTTAATGAAGTAATGGATAGTAAAAGAGAAAGAAAAAAAAAACCCAGCAACTTGCATTCAGAGGTAAACTTATGTTAATTCCATATCAGTAGTTCTATAAAGCATTGTTCATTAAAAAGCAGCATTAATGCTCTAATAACTTTTAAAATGTCATGCTGTTTAAAAGCCACAAAACCCAACCAAGCCACCAGCAAGGGGAGAAGCCTCTCCTGGCAGCCCTGCACCAGTGATGCCCGGTTGTTGGCATTTCCCAGGCGTTCAGCCCGAGGAGAACGTGTGCTTCAGGGAAAGAAGAAGAGGAAGCACATCCACGTAAGCTGCAGGGCAAACAGCGGCCCAGGTTGAAAATGGTTTTGAACGCTAGCTTGTCCATTTAAAAACACAGAGCCTCACCTTTCTCATTCAAATCTGTGGGAGCCTGCACAGCCTTGTCAGGATCAAAAGGTTCAGGTCTGTGAATCCAGATGTGCTTTTTGTGATGCAGCCGGGATGGCCATTGAGTGGAGCTGGGCAAGGAGCAGGAGGCAAGGTTACTTTTGAGGCAGTCCTTCAGACGGTTTATAGCTGTCATTAATGGGGTTTGTATACAGCAAGGAACTGGCATCCAGAATTAGTGATGTCTGATCGGTGAGGCATCTGGAAAGCAATAAATCAAACATGTATGGTGCTTACAAGAAGGGGCAAGAGAGAAGAAAAGGGAAGAAACATCACTCTGTTGCCAAAGGGCTGAGGTTAAGAATCCCTCTGTGCAATTTAACAGTTTTTAATTCCTACATTTTAATACCTCGCAGGCCATTGTGTCAGTCTGCCTTAGCTCGTTCCTGGAGCCATCTCACTGCTGCCAAGTGGATTAGCTCTCCGAGGGGCTGCTGGCCCCCTCCTGCTCGGGGATTGCATCCATCACCGCCCTATGCGCATCCCCCTGCCCTCCCAGCCACCCTGCTGCTCCACCCCAAATGTGGGCCGCCTAACTGGCACTGCCAAATGCCAAAGCTGGCAGTCTCTAAGTGGGACAAGCTTTGTTTTTCACACGTGTCCCTATGATCTTTTTCTTTTTTTTTTTTTTCCCTTCAAGGAACGCAGTAAAAACCTAATAGGAGGCTTCCTGCCATCAGTGCAGGGGAGCAGCGGCCATTAGCAGATGGGAAGAGATCAATATTCTGCCCAACCTTTCCGGTTGCAGTTCTAGTTGGTAATTATATGGCTGCTATAAATTCATGAATATCATGTATAAGGAAAAACTAATCTCTTCAAAACAGCTTATTTCCATAGTAAATGACCAGAGAGCTACCACTGACTTCGTCACTGACAACTATTTTGTGTTGGGTAAACAGACTTGGTAGGAACAAAATGATTCTAAGGTCTGAAGAAATACTTAGGAGCTCAAATCCTCCCGTGGACCATCACACGTTTCCTGCGTTTGGCTCATTACAGGGCAAGTGTGTCCTTTAAGACATGGAGATTAATGAGGCATTTTACGAGACTAATACATTTTAAATTTTAACACCGGAGTTAGCATCTATAATTGTACAATTATACGTTCATTTAGATTTTTTAAAGATAACTAATCACAGGTGACTAGGACTGTGTGAAGAGGCAGAATTTATGTTTCTCCAGCTGCAGGAGCACTAAATCATGCAGGAATTGAAATTGTTTTCCTTATGACAGATAGCTCAGGCAAGATTAGTCAGTCACTGTTTCAGATATAATGCCTTTTTTATTACGCATACTTTATGTGGGACTATTATATTTGTAACATATATTTCTGCATACAGCAAATTAACTATTGTGTAATGCACAGACCAAGAAGGAGTATCATTAGTTCTCGCCGTCCCGCAGTTTTGAGCAGCTGGTGAAATATATACCAATCATCCAACAGCCAGCTTCATGTTAACGTGTAGAACAAAGCCTGCGCGGCTCCCGTTTGACAGAACTTTACCGTGTAGTAATAAATAAGGCTGAATTATTGATGGTGATAACTGCTAATATTATTATGACCTCAATTAAGTGCTTTTTTTCAGACACATTAGCAACAAAAGGTCTTCTCTTTGCTCGTTGCTGTTTCTTCAAGTCCCACTTTACATTAAAATCGAATTGATCAAACCTATTTGCCATTTCGCTGTGAGTGGATAACCATAATGGGTAATCTATCAGCATGGTGCTCCCCTTAAAGCTATTAACACCTTTTGTTGTTTTACTCAAGTTTCTAAACGTGCTGAGAGGTTCAAAAAGGCAAACCCTGCAATCTGTTAGGATTGTGCAGAGCCGTGACTTGTGGCATTCTTTTAATTACCATACTTTTTTAGCTCCGCAGCCGAACACTGATATTTCTGACACTAAGTAAGTCTTTATTTACTTATGAAGCTGTGAGACAGCTAAATTAAAGCTGATTAGCAAGATGGCAGCTCTGCTGCTCGCAGCTGAGGTGAGTTGAGCTGCTGCATGGCTTCTCCCCACAACTCGCTGCTTGACTGGGGCTGGGATCACTCAGCAGCGAGGCAAATAAAGGGAGCTTAGAGTGTTTTGCCCTATGGCAAATTGGCAAATTGTGTTAGTTACATGGATGTGTGTGTAAAGTGTGGAGCAGCCTGTTTGTTTGTGAGAGCTTTTATAATAGGCAGGGGGAGATAATTTCCAGGGACAGGCTGGTGGAGTGTGCGTGCTTGGGGAGTTGTGGGATTACACTCATTAAAAAGTGAAGAGCTAATGAAATTAATCAGAGGAAAGACTGAGCAAACTGGAGAACACAATATGGACCTGTCTCTGAGAGGCTGCCTCTTTTCACATAGATCTCTGTTGAAGATTTCTGCTCTTCTGGAACCATTTTTGGGTTTGTGCTTCTTGATTTTGGATTTTTGCTGCCTTAATTCTTGTGTGGGGCTGAGTGGCAAAAGAGGGGATTCCTGGTTTACTTGCTTATGACAAACCTAGACTTAAGAGTGCCTGGGCTCTGATTCGTCACTATTTGTAATGCTGATGCAACAACTGAGTGAAAGTAGGTGGTGCTGGTGTTCACTGGCACAAAACCCCAGTCATATTCCTGGTAACAATCTCAACAGAAAAGCCTGGACAGAATAAGCAAGGAAGTCCTTTATTGCCTCATATGTTTCTTTTGTTCTCTTTCTGTTTATATATACGTATTAAAAAATAAACACGCACACACCAGTGTGCTGGCAGCGTTGGTGTGAGTCTTCCTGGAAGAAGAGAAGCCCCACGGATCCTTGCTGCCTCTGTGCTCTGTGTGTGAGCAGGGAGCTGCTGCCAGCGTAAAGCTGAGGCTCCTGAGGATGTGTGAGCTCAGGGAAGGAGCTCTGTGCTGGGCTCTGCACAGTGCATGGCCTTTGGAGGGACAGTGCAGCTCCTTTCCTCTCATCTCGAGGGGAAGGTCGTGGCGTGGCACTCTTGAGGACCTGTTGCCTGCGTCATTTCATGTGAAAGTGGGAGTCCCTTGAGTTCGTTCATAATTACATTAAATTGTTCTAATTGCAGAACGCTGCAAGTAAAGGCACTCGTGTGTTCGTTTTTGGCACAGGTGGTGTCAGTGCCGCCAGTTTAAGCCAGGTCACACCTTTGTGATGTCAATGCCAGCACTGGTTTTGGCTCTTTCGCTTCTATTTGTATTGTAGTGAGTCACAAGCAGGGGGAAATGAAGAAATACCTGTTGGCTTCAAAGGCAGATTGAAGATAAGTTGCTGTTAAGCTCCAGTTCTGTCTAGCTGTTGATATGTGTAATATAGCAAATTAATTAAAAGCTTATACTCACAATATATAGGGATTTCGATTGTTTTAAAGTGGTGGTTATCTTTCAGCAACTAGAAGATGCACATGACTGAGCTACTCTAGTAGATCAGTGCTTCAAGTAGCTTACCTTGCTTCCAGTTTCTTTGCATCAGTCACTTTTTGTGTGTTTTTCTCTTGTGTCGAACAAATGAGAACTGTCCTTTGCTCATTTTATGCATCCTGCAAAGCAGGGTATGAAGTGGGTTGATGACAGCTCATCCATCTCACTGTTTCTGAAAGGGATTCCCCTTCTGGATATCATGTGGAGAGGTGTTTTTCTGAAGCCCACCCACCTGGCACTATTTCCCCTTAGGAAGTGGCTGCATTTTCTAAGGGTGTTTCTCGTAGGGGT
The DNA here is from genome assembly GCA_037305975.1 of Chrysolophus pictus. Lineage (NCBI taxonomy): Eukaryota > Metazoa > Chordata > Aves > Galliformes > Phasianidae > Chrysolophus > Chrysolophus pictus. The sequence goes on from CM074586.1 coordinate 15,609,202, forward strand.
GAGGCTGCATATCAAACAGCAGATTTCTGAATGGTTTATAGTGATGTTGACTTTACTGATGCTTCAGCTGCTGTTGTCTTAATATAGACTGTCGCTCATATGTCAGTTGGAAACAAAAATCAATAAGCAATGAGAATGGGAGTAAAGGGAAACCAGAGAAACAAAATGATGAACAAGAATTTGATATCTCCACTCATATGCTTCCAGTCAGCTGTCGTGCACTCCTTACCATCAAAGGCCATCGAAGAACCTGCAGCTCATGCCCACGGATCCTGCCACCTGAGTCAGGGCTCTCCGTGGGCCATGAAAGAGGATGCCGAGGCACAAGGAACCCAGTGCTGGATGCTCTGAGTCCTGCAGACTTATCTGCAGAAAGCTCAGGCCGTGGTTAAACGGTCAAGTCCCAGATTGTCTGTGCCCAGGTGTATGTGCATGTCACATGCATAATTTTAAATAAATGAACAGGTCATCTTTTTTTTAAAGCAACACAAGTATTTAACAAGCCCTTGAAGCTGTCTGTTCAAGTCCCTGGAGCTTCTGCTTGCTCCTCTCTACGTGTGTGTGCTGGGGGCCTGGCATGCCAAGGATGCAGCAGTGTTGGGTTCGGTGTGGTGCTGATGGTGGGAGTCTGCTCAAGCGGGCTGTGAGCGTGAAGTGGAAGCAGGAGGGGAAAACTGCCCTTCTGAATGAGTAACAGTGCCAGAAGCACAGTCAGAAGGTACAGACGGAGGCTATTAATGGAAGCACCGAAGCAGCCACATCTGTGATTGAATACTCGGTCTTTCAGTGCCTACTGCTGTGTTTACTGCTCCTTAATGTGGTATTGTTTACTCACAATTAAACTCTTGGCCATTAATTTAACTCTCAGATGCTGAATTGGTCACACAGACCCAAATCCCAGAGCCCGGACAGCTGTGCTCTGTACACTCCTTTAGGCACGGCTCTCGTTAGGAGGGAGCGCAGGCAGCGAGCTGACGGCACCGGCTGCTGCCCAGCCCTGTTCCTGCAGCCCCCTTCCCAGAGCCCCCCCTTCATGAGCCCCCCCCTTCCAGAGCCCCATGCCTGCTGCTCCCATTGGAGCAGTGCTGCACTGCGGTGTGGGAAGCGTTAATTGTTGTCAGCCTAAATTTCACACCGGAGATAACAAATGCTTGAAACCCGGACGCTGCGTGGAGTAGATAAATGCATTTTCCCCCATTAATTAAAAGGAATCTGTAAATTTAAGCGGAGGTGTTCGCTTATAATAAGTTTTTGAACTGGTGACAAATGCCACCAGCAAAAGGCCTGAGATAAGAGGATGTCAGAGCCATCTGCACCAATACGTGCCTTTGTGGAACATCACTCCACAGGGTCCGCAGTCGGTGGCAGTGGTTGGTAGCAGGGAGGTGAGGAAACCCATGGTGGGATTGCAGGGTGAGGGGACAGGGCTCTGGAGGGGGGAGAGTGGCTTAATTCTCATGAGTTGGAGCTGGCAGTGATATGGAACGTTGAGTGTTTCTCTATACTTTCCTTCCATTTCTTCTGTCTAAAAGAAAACGCTTCATCATACATGCTATGTGTTGATCTGTCCCATGGATCCATTCTACAACTGACCCTACAGAGTAAGCATTGATTTCTTTATAAACTTTCAGAACTAAAAAAACCTCCTGTTCTCCCTCAACTCTGCTAATTACATTAAGGATAATGCTAGTGCAGTATCTGCAGTCTGCTTTTGGGGCAGCATTAGGAAAAAAAAGGGCAAATAAGAGGGCTTTTAAGGTAATAAAAGTTTCAAATTTTCAAATTCAGCTCAAGTTTGTCAAAGCTCAGTGGCCATTCAAACTCATTTCTATCTCAGGTTCGTTGCTGTTTCATACCACTTAGCTAAAACATCATTACATAATAAGATATTTTCAGGTTGAAGCCTTAATAAAGTCGTGGTTTCAATTATTTAAAATAGAGCTGCACAAACGAACAATTTATTTGATTAACTTACATTTTTTTGGTAGCTGCAGCATATCTACAACAGTGTTCATCTTCCTCTAGAATTTATTGCTAGAAAAATACCCTGCATGTTTCACCTCATCAAACTGATCATAATTTTGACGCTTTGATGTAGAACATAGGTGGCTTATTTCTGACCATGTATGTCACAATATAGTTGTGTTCTTACAAGGCAAAACCTTGCACACACTGTGCAAATCTTAGATCTGCTTCCAGTCAGTGTGTTTCACCAGTTTGCCTTTTGAATACATGAAACCCAGTGAAGTGGAATCGTTTGAGCGTGCTTAGGAAGTGAACACAGAGTCATACAACAGTTTTGGAATCTGTTGGTTACGTTTTGTGTCGCTTGTTTTTGTGCTTACCTTGACTTGGTTTCAGTAACATAACAGCACAGGGCAGGTGGGACCTGCAGGGTAATGCCTTGCTGCCCCGGATCCACGTTGCACGTCGTGCATTGCATTGCTCAAGTTATCTTCTCCAGCACTTCCGAAGACGCGGCTTTGCACAGCGCCAGCTCAAATCAACCCCAGCCTGCGGCTTAAAGAAAGCGATTTATTCACAAAGTGCAGCTCCTCCGTGGCTCCTGACGTGCCAGGTGGCCAGCTGCAGGTCTGTAGGAGGAATACCCACCTCCTCAGTCAGCTGTGAGCACTTACAGACCTCCTGCCATCGTGCTCTGCCGCCTGAGCTCAGCCCGTCCGTCAGCCCTTGACGTGAGCAGAGCGCTGCGCTCACCGGCCCTGGTTTGGGGCGCTACGGCCGCAGCAGCGACGTGGGCTCGATTTTGGGAGCCTTTGGGAATGCAGCCCTTTGGAACGGCCTTGCTCGTTGCTCGGGGTCGGTTCCTGCGAGCCCGAGCTCCTCCTCCCTCGCAGCCTGCCCGGTTTATGGGAGCTGTAAGTGGCTACACCTGCAGCCTGAAGCGGCCGGCACCGCTGTTGGAACGGTCGGATCAGTCAAAGGGAAAGTTCAAAGTTCAGAGGTCAGCCTTTTGTGACTGGTGAGGAGGAGATACGGGATAATGGCTCGTTAATGTTATTTGCCTCATTCGGCTGAAAAACTTGGTCTTTCTCTGTTGTGTCAAGACATTTACGTGAGCAATTCTGGGCATTGTCATTTGAATAGGGGTTAAATTATTCTGTTTTGTCATTAAGTGATCCTCGATTGGCAATCCACCGCACAATGGGTGATCATTAGGGAAAGGCCATAAAACTGTTACACCGTTTAAGAGTGAATGGTGAATGAAGCCAGATATTTCCAGGACCCGCGCTTCCCTCCCCCGCCGGCTGCAGCTGCTGCAGACCAATTGAAAGCAGAAGCGCTGAATTTCGGAGCAGTCTTTAACCTGTTCCTCTGATTTTGTTTTGAGAGTATTTACGTTGAGGTGAACGGCAGATGAACCTTTTGATAGATACCTAAAGGGATCCCAGTGATCTCGTGGTTTTGTTGTGTCGGTGCAAGTGGTGCACCAGAACATTAGCCTAAAAATGAAGGTAAAATATGGCATGCTAGTTTCAGGGAAAATCGTACAAATGAGACAAAAGCCCCAGATAAAACAAGATCTTGAGAACTGTATGCCATAGAAGGAAGAGCAGCTTGCATGAATGAAATGCCTCCGAATTCAGAAGCTAATGGGATTCAGCATCCTGAGCTGTGGGTTTTATGGGTTCCATGCTGATGGTTGCTGGTAAAGCCTACGCTTGTGCTTTCCAAGCCTAAGTCCCCTCTTCTGGCACTGAATGTGGCCACTGGCATTGCAGTCTGCTGGGTGGCACTTATTACTGTGATGCTACTGCAAGACCAGACCAAGATGGTACAAGACATCAGTAAGGCAGTGATGTTGCTGGTGGGGCTGCTGTGCTTTCCCGTCCTCCTCTTTGCAGCATGGTCCTGACCTTGTGTTCTTCCTCATTGCATCTCACTGGTGGAGCAGGGTAGAGGGTAGCTCGTGGCTCAGGCGGGGCAGTTCTGGTCCTGGCTTACATCAGTTCTCATGGGACCGAGTCATGAGAAGGATCTGACTTTACCACTCTTTCTAAAGCAGTCTCGGTGCTCTAGGTGACTGTGAGGTTTTCTAACAGCTGTCCTCGTTGTTCCAGCCGTGCTCCTGGGAATGGTGGTTTTTCCATGACTGAAAAGCCAACATAGCTTTTAACTAAAATTGCACAGCTAATTAACTGCTTAGTGATTTGTCCTTGCTTCTTTATATTCCAATTACGATTGCAGCTCATCTCACTTGAGAAAGAACGTGTTCTGTGGCCTGCAAAGAGACTTATTTCTTCAACTACATTTAACAATAGGATTTCTTCCTAGTAATTAAAGATATGCTGTTGCAAGCTATGTAAGTGGGCTACAAACAGCCCTCTGCCCTCTGGGGATGCTCTGAACTGAGGTATGGTTTTTTTTGTGTTTGCCTACACCCCCAGATGTATAGTTAGACCCCAGGTCTGCAAACATCAACTCCTTTACATGACTTGGAAAGATCCACTGTCTTCAGGGCCTTTGGAGAGGATCACGGTGATGAGCATATGAGATCAGATGCTATGCTGGAAATCTGCCTTTAAAAGGGAAAAAGAGAAAAGAAATAGACATTCACGTTTCTACATTAAAGTTCTAGAATAGCGATAGTCAAAGATGTTTTGAATAACAAGACAAAGGTGTTTTAATAGATTCCATGTATTTTCCAGCATCTGAATTTCTCTTTAAACTTGTACTAGGTAAATGTTACTCGGTTGCCCTTTTAGAAAACAACAATTTGACTTTTTTCCCCTCTTTCTATTCTGACAAATATTGGTCTTGATGAGTGTTAAGGGACTGAAAATACTCAACATCAAAGTGCTCATTATCAACCAGCCAGCTGCACTCCTCGCTGCACCTCCTCATCACACACAGACCCACTCTTTTCTGCAGGGATTGGCCCCCCCCTCGAGACACAGAACAAGTTCTTCTCTATGCTAACAGTGCACAACATTGTCAAATGATGTGTAATGATTTTATAATGTGAACTAATGCCACCAGGGACCGAACTGAGACTTCTGATTTCATTACACTCCCTGCTGAGACTGGTTTGGAATATGAATTTGGGGCAAAGATAAAAGGCTCTGTTCCTGTCCTCTACCCATCAGCTGTTAACCAGCATTATTTGGTGTGGATCCAGACAAGGATCCTGCCCAAGGTGTATCAGCAAAAAAACCTTGTGATTTATCTATGTGACTATAAAACATCAGGAATGCAGATGGGTACCTTTTACTGAGCAAACCTGTGTGCCATGATTGAAAGCTCAGCATAAGCCCAGAGAAGCTGCCCTGATGGTTGGCCACACCTTTGCTGCCCAACACAGTGTTCCTAGAAGATATGTTTGTTAATACTGGCCCACCAAGGTTTTCTATTATAAGAAGGCAGTGAGAGGTGAGGTTTTGTTCTTTCTGTGTTGTTGTTTGTTTGTTTTTTAAAATTAATATATTAGATAACAAATTAATTAACTTAGAAACAGTTCCAGCAATGTACATCCTCTTCAACTGAGAAGGGCCTCTTAACACAGTGATAAAAATGTGAGCACAGTAGAAAATGGTGTAATCTTACCTGTTATTATCTCTGTCCTCATGAAGTGTAGGATACCTGTCTGTTTAAAGTGATAGCATCTTCCTGTGTCCTAACAGACCATGAAAAATAGGAAAAAGGCCATAACATTTTTCTTTCAAATGGTTAACATAAGAATTAGCTTTCTTCTTCGTTCAGGTATAATTAAAAAAGCCCAAACAAGCAGGCTTCTAATCAAATTCTCATCTATGTTAACTGTGTCTCATTCTATTGTTTTCAAGACAGTTTATCCCATTTGTACCAGCTGAAAATGTAGGCCAAGCTGGTGACAGCAGGGAGACAAAAACCTCGACTGTCTTGCTAATTTTCAAATGTAATCTACCTGCTAATATGTGATATGGAAACTAAGTGTCGTTTATACACTCGTACAGCACTAAAGATGCAAGAGGGATAGAAACTAATCCACCATCAAAGGTAATTATATTGGGAATTACATTGCTTCCTGCTGAAAATTGTATTCAGCACTCTGCCCCGTTTGCAGAACTACACCATTGCTGCTCGTTAGATATGAGTGAGAGTTAACTATAAGTAAATTAAATTCAATATGTGAAATGGGAGGATCTCACAAAGATGCTTTTGTAAGCACCTGAAATGTAAGTGGCAATTAAATTTGCGTCCTGTTGTGCTTATACTGGACAAATGATTTACTTTCATCATCGAATATATTTATGCTATCTTGGTTGTAGGGGTCACGGCCACTATGAGATGGGAGGAAAGACAATACTAATCAAAAGTAAACCATGCCACTTTTTTCTCTAGCGCCGCTAATCTTAATTGAATCAATCTTGTGGCAGATGTTGACAGTGAAAGATTGCTCGAACCTGGGAGGCCAAGCTGGACAGAGCTTCCAGAATAAATAAATAAAAAACATCTTCCTTAATCATTAATTTGTTCATTCACTCCCATTTGCTTCCATTCTTCAATGTCTCAGAAGATGTACCCCATGCAACCTTCCTCTTCAGCAATCATTTCCAAGTGTTTCTCCCAATACACTCATGTTTTCTTGAGGAAACTAATTTGCCCGAGATGAATGCAGCAGAGATGCTTATCTTTTTTTTTTTCCTTTGATTTTAAGAGAAATGTAGTTGGGTTTTGCAGAATTAAGCATTTTGCTTAAAAACGAAACAAAAAATCTAATGAGTTGCAGCAGAACTGTTTTTGTTTTGGTGCTGAAATATTTCATGTTAGAGGATATTAGATGAATCCTGTTTGGATTAGGATGGAGTTGAGAAGTTGTTTACAACATATTCATGGATTTGCAGCAGCTCTGGTTCTATAGAAACAAGGCAGAGAGGTGAAAACTATTTGAGATTGATGGGAAAAACTAGAGATCTTTGTGGCCTGTGGGTCAGGTACCTGAGTTTTACAGGAACACTTTGGTATTGCATTGTAGGTTTGTGAGCATTATAAAGCTACTTAATTTTATTAACACAAAAGACAGTGGAGTGCACTTAGTGTGTGAGCAGTTATTTCTGCTCTGCTCTTTGTCTCTGCAGCCGATTGTGTTCGTTGAGTTATGAGTGTGAAAATCTTTGGTTTTTAAACCAAAGACCTTAAAATGAAATGTTGAAGAGTAGGGGGATCCTTGCAGAATCAGGACCATAAAGGACAAGATTGAAGTCTCTCTCCAGTTAGGACCAGGTTAGATTTGCTCATTCTACCAAATAGTTTTAATTAAATAATGTTGGTGAGACTCTGTGAAGTGTAAGGAGAAAGGCTGTGATGAACATCATAGCTTTTGTATTTTATGTAATTCACTATGGGCTCATATAATTTAAAACACACCTATATTGTGCATTAGTAAGACTTCCATTGTGTCCAATGAAATGCTATTTGATGATGAAAGGCAGATATACTGGCAATGTGCAATAAAATCTCTTACACGGTAGCAGAGCCTCACTAGAGATGTAATTGTTTGTGCTCAGCATATATTATTTATACTAAACTTAAGTGTAACAGTGTTTACATAACATTCACTTGTTTTCCCAATATGTTTATTCTGTCCCTTTTATTATTCCATTTGATTTGGGTTTGTTGAGACAGAATCACTCTTAAAGAGAGTGATGTTCTTAACTCATTCCTCAGGGATCAATTGCACTGTATAACTTCAACTTCTTCCCAAAGCAAGAAATTCACATTTCACTTCTTACTGTGGCATTTAAAAAAGCCAACAAATCAAATCTAGCTCTCAGAAATGAAAAATCCTTTATGCTTTAGTAGCCCAAGCTGGTGTTATTTACAGAAATAATGGAAAAATTAAACAGGAAAAACCAAACCTTTATAATGAGAAATAAATCATTTCATACAATGCTCAAAAACAAGGCGGCAAATTCGGTATTGTCTCTTCCTCAAGCCTAGGCGCTCTTTTAAAGTGCCTTCTTGTTTTATTCTGATGTATCTCTTCAGCAGAATAATTAACGTTTTACAAACCAGCGATGGTAAAGTTGTTCACATTATTTTAAGGGCAATAAATCCACGTGCACGTAGTTTTGCATTATAGAGATCATTTAAGTGAGTGTAATTTTAACATTTTGATGACAGTTTTAGGATCCTACCGAGCAGTGATAAAGCTAGCAGTTACACTGTGTGATAATTCTGCCTTTCATTATAATGCAGAGTTTCTCCAGACTAAATCAGGCCAAGATGCAAGAAGCTATTACCCCTGGGCAAAATTCATTCATTATGCATGTACATTATTTCTGAAATTATTGATAATACTTTTTGCAATAGTTACTTCTCGTGCATTAACTTTTGCTGCTACGTTCTTATTAAGGATGCCTCTATCAGTCTTTGGTATTTCCTGAATAATAAATGCAATCTTAGAGCCTCTAATAGTTTCTTTAAGTTGAAAGCTGTTGTCAGTTATAGTGCTTTAAGTCCACAGAACTTAAATTCTGTAATTATGAAGTGGCATATTAAGCTGTGTTTAAGGAAAACATTAGAAAAAGAGGGTAATAAAGACCTGTGCATCACTTCACTGGGGTTCTAAGATGCGGACTCGGAAATGATTGCTTTCCTGAAGCATTGCATTTCACTAGAGTGAACTTGGTGCCAGGATTGTCGTTGTCTTTTGTACAAAATGTGAACCTATGAGCTGCTCAAAAGAGAGAGTAAGCAGGTGAAGCCCTCATCGGGTGGGAATTTCAGCAGGAAGCAAGTTGGGCTTTACTGACAGAGATGTGCATTTGAGACATAGGGTTTGCTGTGGAACTTCTGAGGTCACGTGAATAGAAGCAGCAATTCCTGAATGATGTATTTCCTCGCCTGCTCTTTAATGGCCTTTCTCTTGAGACCATTGTGGACACTGAAGTGTTTACATGCCTTCTATAGCTAGTATAGACAGTTCCACGGAACAATTCAGAGAAAACTTGTCCCGTAGAATGGAGAGATGAGCCCTGTCATCTGTGTATGTGGAGGCAACCTAAGGCAGCCAGGTTCCCTGCTAGGGAGCTAGCTGAGGGAATTCACCAAGTCTCTTTCCTCAGCCTGCTTCCATGCCTTCTAGTCAGGGATATGATAGGAATGAGATGAAGACAGGAAAACCATCACAGTGGCAAGAGGTGACTTTTTCCCCCCTTTTTGGCTGCGTGGCTTTTAATTGTTCCTATGCATTTGAGAAGAACAAAAAAATATGAGTGGAAGGCAAAGCCATCCCTCAGCAAGGCCCCATACTTCTTACATCTTCCATTTTTAATGAGCCAGCAAACAGCTGTTGTGAGAACAGGCCGAAATAGCTTTACATCAGCTGATCGAGTACAACTAGTGAAAGGTCTAGTATTCATTATACACTTTGTTATCTTCTGACACTGAGTAGCACTTTCTTTGGGGAATAACTTCAGAGACTTGGATTTTCATGCTTCACTAACTGCAATAAATAAATCTGAATAAATCCAAACTTCAGTGGCAGAGACTGAATCAAACCCACTGGTTTTTATTCTGGTAATATCCTGGCATGAAAAGGCATAGCGTGTTGGGCTGTGCTGTTTAACAGCAAGGTGAAAAATGGTGCAGGTGACTGCAGTAGTAAGTAAAAAATGCTAGGACTCCTTGGTAGCTTTCCTTAAGGAGGTGGTTTGAAGTTGCACGCTCAGACTTTTTCTTCACATGACTAATCCACTCTCTTGTGACCTATCTTTAGTTTGATATTGAATCAGGAACAGGAACTGTAGCTTCAGCTGACCCCAAACATTTAGTTACATTAATCACAGGGTGTTTCTGGACTCTGAGTGTACTGAATGAAAGGCACTTGCTTTGCGAGACATTGATCAAACAGTCTACAGGTATCAGTACATCGAGGCACATTAATCATCTGCTGCATTATCAGTTCCACCAGGAGAATATGTAAATGTGATTCCTGTCAATGATAAGGGAAATCAGAATTTATTTTTAAAAGTGGTCCATCTGGAGCTGTTGATACAATCTTACCGAAGACAATAGGTTGTAAAGATACATTTTAGCAGTGGTGCCAATGAACATAAAGAACGAGCAAATTAAAACCATCCAAAAAAAAAAAAAAAAAAAGGTAAAAAAGAATAAGGTAGAGCTATACTTCAGTCACTTGCAGGGATTGCTCTTCTACATCAACATAGAGATTTTTTTTCTGCTTAATAAAATCATGCAGTTTTATGAAGGCTCTCATACTTGTTCTGTAACCACAGAAACTAAGAGTGATGCTATTTTACTCTCCTACTTTATTGCTCTTAGCCCAGAATATGCCTGTGTTATATTTGCCTTGTAGCCAAGGGTATGATGCTCATACTTACTGTGAAGCTGTGACAGTGGCTCACCTTCATAGATGGCTCACCTTCACCCTTATTAATGGGGCTGCATAGCCCTTCTTGTATCATTAATTTACTCCATTTCTTTGGGGGGAGGGGGAGAGGGGGTGGAAAAGTGTTTCTTTTAATTTTTTTCTTTCTTATTTTTTTTGTTTTGTTTGTTTTTACCTGGACCAGATCAGTACTCTGATATATGTCCTGTCAGCATGAGTGTGTGAGGAGTTCATTCTCCTCTTATGAAGACATGTTTCCTGGCAGAAATCTTTCTTGAGGTCTTTCCTGAGGGTACGAGAGAAGTGGAGCAGGCAGTGTGATAGAGAATGAATGTGTAAAATGGTCACCTCATTTTTACTTCATATCCCTTTGCTGTTCTTCCCTACGTTCCCAGCACCTTTGGGCTACAAAAGCGTAATGAGGAAGCACTGAGAAAGATGAGTGCTTGTCTTTAAGAGGCATGAATCCTGCTAGCTTTTGGTCCCTGAAAATTGGAATCAGTGTGCTGCAGTCAGTATGCTATGTTGGCTGTGTTCAAGTCAGGAGGAAACTCCCAACAGTAAAGAAAGATTTTAGGATTTCTAAGTATTTTGAGGGGCATGTGGACTAAATTCTGAATTTTTTTAAGGAACAGGGTTAGAAAGTTTTTTTGAAGGATTAAGGTTACAAGGCTGTGTAATTAATGCCTTCCCACCTTGTAGCTGAAAAAAGCTGCACAGGATTTGTGTTTTCTCTCCATGCAGGAGAGCTTTGGCTCTATCCTTCAGACAACATTATGGTTCTCATTTAAACATGCAAGAGTTAGGAAAACTCAAATGTAATGTGTGTATATAAACAAAGACATGATTAACTGCGTATGCACGATGCTACTTGGGATGCTAGCAAGGAAAACAATGTACAACTTCTGTGTGGGGGGGAAAAAAAACACCTCTTTGAATCTCCTTCCTTTTGCAAGTTTAATATTGTTTCTCATCATGTTGAAACCATGTGCCCTTCATAATTATATTTACAAATACTTGCACTTTTTGAGGGCTGAAGGATTATGTCTGCACATTTCAATAATTAGTCATACAGCATATTGGAAGTGTCTTGTGGGTTCTCTTTATTGTATCTCACTGTTGAGCAACACCACTGTGTTGCTGTGAAGTGAAAGTGCTTGTTGAAACACAAGATTTTTGTAGAAAGGGCTCCAGTTTTCACTGACTACAGTAAGTATAGGGAGGTTGTACCTGCAGGATAATGCTTGTTAATGGCATCTTGTTAATAAACCTTTGGAGATGTTAGTTTTGAGGGAGGAAAATAGGTGTAAGTTATTTCTGTTTTGCATTTCACCCTGCATTTCTTAATGCCTTTCAGGAGAAGCCAGGCTGCTGGCAGCGAGGGGCTGTTTGGGTGTGGAATCATGCAGGCTGCGAACGGGCCATGGCCTCGCTTGAAGCAGTATGGGAAACTGATGACTTATTCAGGGAAGGAGTAAGGTAGTTCTCTCTTCCCTCTGAATCTCTCATCGTTTTGCTCTTTCTTTCACACGTTCTCTCTCTTGCTTTCTTTCTTCTGGATCTTAGTTAAAGGATCACACTGGAGTGTCTGTAATGAAACACGACTTGTTCTGCCAGCGGTCATTTCTCTAAGGTGGAATGAACTAACTGATAAAAATAGCTGATTATAGAAGCAAGTTCAGGCCACAGCAGTAAAGGGAGGCTCAGCTTTTCCATTACAAGCCTCATTATTGAGGGGTTTATAGCTCAGTTATTAAAAAGAAGGTGCAGTGAGATTTGGCAATTGTTATTACAGTTGAGAGAATATTTTTTTGAGTGCAGTATTTTAAATTTTGATTTATTTTCCTATATTCCACTTGATTCTCATGGGCCATGGCATAGGAATAGCAACGGGGAAGAGTATGGGCTCGTACAAGTGCTAGAGGCAGACAGCAGGGGTGGACAAATGGTTTGAAATGGAGCAGAATAAAAATCTCTGCTCTGATCTTGAAAGAGAACCATTACAGAGCAGATGGGCAGGCAGCTGGTACCCCATAATATGCCCTTGCTGTCTTGGCCTTTGTGGTCCTGCAGTGGCCTGAGTGCTGCAGGCTGAGCCCCAGCACTAGGACTCAGACATCCACAGAGGTGTTGGAAATTCTCCTGGATGATGATGAGCCTGCTTCTGAGACCATTTCTTCTGTCTGTTTCCTTTTCAGAAGGTCTAACTCATAACTGGTGTCTTACTGATAACATTGCTTGTAGCACTGTAGGATCAGGCTACGGCAAGAAGAAACTTTCAGAATAGAAAGAAGTTGTCTGATGTTGGACTCAGACTGCAGCAGTTTCTGTGTCCACAGGGCTTTGGCTTCTGTGCTCTGCTCTTATGATGGTTGAGTCTTCTCTAGAGGTAAATACATGTTGCTATGCATTAGGCTCCTCTTCCAATGCGTGAGGCTGTTGGAAATCTTGTTCAGGGATAGTAGAATGGTGTGCAGTACTGGGGTTGTATTCAGAGATCCAGAGAACAGAAATTAAGTTCAGAAAATTAAATGGACATCATTAAACAAAGAACTTTATTAGCATTACACTGAAGGCAATGAAATTAACAAGAGATGGAATGCAAAGGCATTTTGTGTTGTACATTGGATAAGGATATGATGACGTACAGATCTGTAATTTTAATAATTTTATTAACTTTTTGAAACAGTGACAAACAGTGATCCTAAAGGTTCACTGCAGTGGGCCTAACTTCCACATTTCAGTAAGCTTCATTTTTTCCTTTCCCTTTTCCTTTTTGTTTCGAATTAAACGTGTGCTTAGCTTTAAGAATCTGAGCAGCCTCACTGATTGCAATGGAACTACTTATGTGCTCACAGATAAGCAAGTAGGGAAAGGTAGGCAAGAATTGCCTGCTTTTTCATATGCATAAAGGCCTTCAAATAGTAGGTAAGCAGTTTACATTGTTAGCAATGCCAGTATGCTAGCAGATCTGAGCATGCTGCCTGTTCTTTTGTTTTTGGGTTTGTTTGGTTTTTTTAGCAATTGTGGAATGTTTCACATCTCAGTAATTTTCAGGATGATATTATTATATGATTTGTTGATTCATTGAGTTCTGGGAGTATTTTAAAGGCCTTCAGACATTTCTAAATTGAGGATCTCTTGGCTCATTGTACGTGTTTCTTTGCATATATGTTTTGCTTTGTTTTCCTTTTGCGCTGTGGTTATTTTTAAAATTTTATTTACTCTTCCAGGTATTTTTTTTCAGGGAAAGTTGGCTTTTAAACTACAGATGGATATTTAAAAGCCTCTGTTTCCTATGCCAGAATCGTTCAGGTTTGAGATGAGCAAATATTAGAGAAGTGTTGTTTACTTGAAATTTTCAAAGGTGTCCCAAAGGCAGCCAGCTGGAAATATTAAAGAAGGAAGGCTACGATATCTATGGGGAGCGCTGCGGTGACTCTCCATCAGGATCACTGTAAGAGACATTGTTTATAAATGGATTATGAGCTTCAATCGTTTTATTAGGATTTTTATTTGTGCGCATTAAGGCGAGGTATGTTATAATTGACCCACACTTACTGCAGTTGCTAAGCAAGTCTGTCCCCCCACTTATCTGAGAACGTATTCACAGCATGATTGGTAACTGTGTAATTGAGAAATGCGAGCTCACCTTGAATGATAAGTTTGTCTTTTCTTCTAAATAATAAAATACTTCCAGGAATATGGCTGCAGATAGGAAATTCCAGCTCTGATTTTCCAATGCCCCCTTTGTTGGCTGTTGTAGACCTGGGGTCTTGACTGCTTCTCTGTCTGGCTGCCCTGTTGGAAGGGGAAATGCCTGCAGACACGGTGTGAGAGCAGATTGCTGATGAGCTGCCTCGTGCCCTTTACATTTTAGCTTTCTGTGGATTTGACTGGCCTGAGCTGGACTGAATGCACTCACTTTCATGTGTGCAGAAAAGATGGCTGTGTGCAAAATCCCCCTTAGACTCCAATCAGAAAACCTTTTGAGAAGGAGGATGTTGTTACTTCACCAGGTCAGAAAATTAACTGTTTGCCCGTGAGCGTGTGGCCTTGTGTGCACAGTGACTGTGCATTGCCCGCTCACTGCTTGCCTTGCAAAAAGAGTCTGACAAATTGTGTGTTTTTAGCGTGCTACCATGTTAAACTATTGCTTTGCAAACACGTCCCTTGGGCTGCAGCCTGGAGCCTCAAGTCAGAAGACATCTCCTTTGTTGAATATGTGCAGAATAAAAGCTATCGCCGTGCGAAAGCACCATCTCACGGGGGGAAGGGGAGGAGGGAGGGTGCAGAAGGAGGATGTTGATTATGACTGACGTGCGCCTTAATATCTGATGTGGCTTTCACACTTGGAAATATTCAGGACTCCATATGTTCCAAAAACCCGCTGAACAGCGCGTATAACGTTGCCTTTATCATTCTTTAATCTCAGTTTAATTGCTGTGGTCAAATTACCCCACACTTAATAACACACAGCTTGGTATATTATTTAATATGGTTGACACATACTTTGTTTTAAATGTCAGTGCTGGTAAAGCCCTGGAGTTGGCAATGCTGCGCATGATAGATGGCAGAGGAGATGGATCATCTGTTCTTTGTCTGTGCTGTTGGTATGTTGGCTGCAACTTTTTCAACAGTGACACTAGACTCATGCCAAACCGAAGGCTACTGAATGGGTAACATTATCCCTTGTATCTGATGTTTGTAGCTGATCATTCTCAATTTCTCTGGCTGTTTTTACAGGAATGTGTAATATTATATCACCCGAGTCGAAGCGGAGAACTAGTGTTGTTTCAATCGGGTTGATTTAATTATTTCAGCACCCAGTGGCACCTTTGTTATTAAAGGATTTTCACAAAGCAGTACATAGTCTAATTATGAATTTACACTAGAGACCGTAACAGCATCTGCTGGGTAAATAATATACATTTGTAAAATGGACTAGCTACTAATTTACACAGTCGACCACTGAGACACTGAAAAGCTGTTGCATTCTGTCATGTCAGCTCTCAAACACTTCCAAGCATTCCCGCCTCTCCTTACAACTGTTAACAAAACAGGGAAAATCGTGTAACTATGACTCCCTTAAAAAAAAAAAAAAGGATAATTTGGAGTTTGTGAATTCAGCTGCAATTTCAGCCAAAGCTGCCTTCCTGCTCCCAGCTGGATTGCAAAGCATGGGAAGTGGTAAATCACCTATATTATATTCCAGGGTCTGCATTTGCACAATCACAGGCGTGCAGGTTGTAGAGGAGGTGTACGTTTTCATGGTGGATTGCTGGCTCTGGTTCTGTTGGTGCAAATCCTTCCTGAAGCCAGATCAAGCCAGTCTCCAGAGGCTTTCTTGCACAGGAGAGCTGAGGGAAGGAGACTGGTGCCATTGTAACTCTGTGTCACGTCCCTACAGCTGTGTTCGGATTGAAGCCAGGACGTGTTTATCTGAATAATCTTTGCCTACAATCTTGGTCCCTTGCAGCTATGAAAGGTTGGTGCCAGTCACAGCAGGTCAGGGGCTGTACTAACACGCTCTGGAAGGGCTGGTTGGTCACAGATCTGCAGATGCAAGCAGGGTTTACTCATTGGGAACGCTTTGGCCTTATTTTGGCATCTGGGCGTCGATACAAAGGCACAAATTATCTGCTTCTGAAATCAGCTATAATAGATTAATGCAGCTTCTGGGTAACAAGACGATGACAGCTGGGAAGGAAATCGCTGGTGTAAGGTAAAATTTTTGCCAAATCAGTGAGACTGACATTCTTAGCCTGGAACCCATTAGTGATTACTGAGAATAAGATTTAAGATTTCTCAAACCCTCAACTACATGGAGCTTTGCAAAGTGGAAAGAAGAGGTTTAGCTGTGGCTTAGTGCTAAGAAGAGAAGAGCTCAACATTAGGAAATGCCTTCAGTATCTTAATTACCCATGGAGATGGAGTTAGCTACCAAAGCAAAACCAAACCAAAATGCAAAAGATTTAGGACAAATAAATGTGAGAGGTCACGTACTGGTTGATTGTATCTCTTCCTATGTTTCTGGCACAGCGGAGATGAGCGTGGAAGGAGCATAATGGTTTCATTGCCATCTGTGCAGTGAGATGCCCATCAGCTCGAAGTCTTATCTTTTTGCAGGCAGGAAACCAGACAAGCTCTCCCATAGCAAATCCCCTGTATTTCCTCACAGCTGTCTCACCTATGTAAGCCACAGAGCCCTTTCCAGCAACGCTGAGAAAAGATTTATTGCCACGGAGCAGGAGAAGGTCTTCTCTCCTTCGGTCTGAATTGTACATCAGCAGGCTATGACCGAGAAAGGGAATTTGGACAGGCTTTCCCAAGCGCTCTATTTTCCATTTAAGCATTGTGCTCAGAAAATGATCCCATGCCTTCATAACAAAGGTTGTGTTTCACATTACAAGCACATCCATGCAGCGCTGTTTATGCAGAAAAAGAAAAAAAAAGTAACTTTTCTCTGATTCCTTGAGCACAGAGTGGGACAAAGACAGGAAGAGTGGGAAAAGTTGGAAACAGGGACTCTGCTTCTTCAACAGAAGTGGTGATTCTGGTCAGTTGTGCCTCCTGCTTTTGTGTTTGTGCTGTATTTACTCTCAAAATAATAGCACATTGATGCTGAAGAAAGAAATCACCAGTGCCCCAAAAGAAAAAGATCCTGTTGAAATGTGTATTGAAGGACTGTCAACCTTTTTCTAATAAGTGCCTGACTTGTTTATAGATGAGATCCTTGTAGTAGCTGCATAATTTAAAGCACAGGCTTGGGTCCTTTGCTGAGTGGGCAGCTGGATATGTGGAGAATCCAGTGTTCGTGTGATTGAGTAGGAGACATCTGGATAAAGGAACGAAATATTTATTGATAATATACATTGTCTTTTTTGCCTGATGTTACTTTCACATTGAAGACAACGTGGCAACTTGTTGAAGAAGCAGAAGGATGTTTTTGCTTTGTTCCAGGGAGACATTCAGCTCTTGATTAAGTGTATCACACCATTTCTGATGGCTTTACAAACTAAGTGCAGCTTGAGAGAGTGAAGGACGAGTCAACCCGAAAGAAAACAAATAATTAATATTGAGTTGTAAATGGTTTGGGAGGGAGATTATCCATGAAAATTGGAACTATTAGCTGGTTGTGTGTAATGAATGGTGGTTGGGGTGGGTAAATGGAGAGATGAGAGAGAAAAAAACGTGTTTAAGATGAAAGCTGCTTTCAATGAAGACAGGATCATAGCAAAAATGTAACAAGAGAAGTGAAATATAATTAGGAACGTGACATTAATACGGGATTTGCAGAATGTTGCCTAACAGGTGGGTGGGGTTTATTTGACTTTGTTTCAGCTGGAGTATTGAATCACGCTGATGCAGTCTACAATTATGTTAGACTGTGAGAAAAAAGGTAGTAGGAATGTTCAAATACACGGGCTCCCACCATCAGCATGTGTCCTCACTCCCTCTCTTCTAGCTGTAATAATCACCTCCCAGTTAAGATGGTTCCTGCTCTTCCTCTGTCATTCCTTGTTTCTGCGGCTCTGCGCTGGAAAGCAGAGGGGATATTGGGTTTCCTTTCATCGCAATGGCAAGTCGAGAAAACATCTGGTTTAAACAAAATGTGCTAAAGGTTTGAAAGAAGAATTAAGGGGTTTTTGGAATTTTTTTTTTGTTTATGCCTTTTAGACACTTATTTTTATTAAAATAAAATTTATGAGTATTATATGAAGGGAAGACATTTGAAAGATTGAATTGTAGTGTAATCAGAGAGGAAATCTCTGAAAGGCAGAATGTCCATCAGAACAGCCTTCGCAGGCTGCTTTCTGGACTCCAGGACGGAGGCATCAATATTGGAACATTTGTTTCAGTTTACGAACTTTTTTTGCAATCCAGCTAAAATATCAGCACCACCTGCGATTCGAATATCAGATTTATTATCAGCTTCTCAGGAATTGCAAAACAGCCTAACTCCACCCGACTGTTAATAAATCAGGTGCTGAAAGCACTTCAAATGAGAACCTTGCTGAAGAGACATGTAACTCATGAGGATCAAAGGCTCAAGTCAGCTAAACTGGCCGTTTGCCCTTTTGGCATAATCACATTCTATGTAAAAAAAAAAAAAAAAGAAAGAAAAAAAAAAGGAGAAAAATAAAAAAAGAAAAAACACGTGATGTTATATGATATTTTTATCAAACTTGGATAAATAACAAAGTGGGAGCAGACATCATAATATTCTATGATTCTGTGATCAATAGTTCAGTCACTGATTCTGCAAAACTGAGATTTTTAACATTGCAGAGTTACTGAAGCTTACAGATTTGATCCAAAGTCCTCTGAAATAAAGCAAGAGTATTTCTACTTCAGTGGTTTAAATCTGACTGTTGGGAGCTGTCTGCTTTGGACAGGGTGCATCCACTCTCCATTGAGGTTGACTTGTCCCTTCACTGTGTTCCCCAGTACTCACTTGACATCACGACATACAGAAAATCAGCTGAAAGGCAGAGTTCTGATGAAGGAAATTGCCTGAGAAATGTTGCACTCCCCAGTTTCCTGGGCTGATTAATAAAATTACTTGCTCATCAACACAGATTACATGCTGGGTTTTGAGCAGGTGTGCTCTAGGGAAGGGGTGAGAGGAAGGTTCAGAAGTGGGTGGAGGTGCAGGAAAGAGAGAAGAGGACACAGCTCACAAAATATCACGAATATTGATCCGTGATTGTATCTCTGATGTGTGTTGACAGCATTGGCATGGCTTGTAAGCCAGAGCTGTCAGCAGCACTCACATTTTCACAAGCTCCAACTCTTCTTCTTGCCCATGAAAGGGATTTCTTTTCTTCTGTGTCAGCAAGACTCCATTTGTGTTTGAGTTTCCTTTCTCTTTCCGTCCTCTCATTGGCGATCTGCAGTGAAAGGCAGATGATTGTTACAAACTGGGTATTTTGTCTTTTTTTGGGTGGCTGTTCCAGACATAATGAGGGAGAGTTTTTGGCTGAGCATGTTGCTGTGTGGCAGCCTGTAGGGCTGTGTGTCAGGGTAAATGTGGGCTCTGTGCTGTCTGCTGGTGCAGCAGAGCACTGTAGGAGGAGCGCAGTGTGGACAGGCCGGGCTGAGGTACTTCTCCCACACTTGGTAGTGAAATGTAGGTGAGTCACGAGCAGCAGTGTGGGTGGAAATGGTGTTCTGGAAGCATTTCTTGAAGAAGTCCACACTTTCAGGCTTGCAGTTGTGGTTCTGAGGGATAAAAGCTCTTTCTCACGGGTAGCCATGTGCAGCTCTGCTGTGATGTGAGCAGAGTTGCTGTGGGTCAGAACCAATGCAGAGGGAAAGCAGTCATGTCCCTGGGTAGTGATGCACACCTGAAGCTAGTGTGGGTATGGATGACTCACCGGGTCTGTGTGAGATGGGCTGGGCTTTAGTGTGTGGACATGCACTTGGTTTTGTGTGAGAAACTGGAGAGCAAGCCAGTTAATGCTGGGCTGAGGGCATTAGGAAATCTGGGGAGTGGAGTGGCTGAGAGCTATGCAGTTGCAGTTGGGCAAACGAGTACATTTGCCATCCATCTTTGCTTTGTTTTAGCAGGATATCTGATATTAGGAGAATACTGTCATTTGGATTCATGCACTTCCAGCACTTGGAGAAGTCATCTCAAGCTTTGGAGTGATGTCTCCGAACAACACAGTCCCATCGGCCTTCTTTAGTAGGGATGTGCTGGTGCTGTGCCAGCCAGGAGCTTTCACCAACCAGGCTGTGGGATACAAAACTGCTGCTGATTCAGCCCAGAGATTCATTTTCAGAGAGCTCTGTTTTATTACTGGCACTTGGAAAAACATTTTTCATTCCTACACTTGAAAATTAACGTTGAGCAACAGGCCTGTTTTGTGTAGGATTTACTTCTCGGTTCGCTGGGCTGGCAGCAGAACTGATGCTGGCAGCAGGAAGGTCAATATTTTAGTCTTTGGCCTTCTTTGGAGTATTAAATGGTACTTGAGTATAATAATTCTCAGTGTGGAATGCATTTCTTCTTAATTAGTTTTAAAGGCAGCACACTGCAGCCTGGACTCCCCTTCTGACAGCCTGGCAGTGCTTCCCACGGAGGAGCTGACTGTGCTAGCTCAGGGCACGCAGCCTTTCCTGACGTAGCATCGTGCACCTCACAGAGTGAGCTCCCAGCTCTGCAAAACGGCGACAGCAACCCGGTCTTTCATCAAGATTAATTAATCAGCTGCTTTATAAAACTACGAGCGCTTAATGTGGGTTAACCTAGTCGAAGCTTTTTGATCGCTGTGGCTAGCAGGAAATTTCGGCCTTGTTCCACTGCGTGTGCTGAGGGAAATTAGGAGTTCTAGAGGTGGGGAAATGGGTTTTCTATGGTTCAGTCTGGTCTGCAGTGTTCCTTTGATACAGAAATTTTAGGAACGCTGATAGGTAAAGTGGACACATCCACTGTGTGTAGTGATTCTGTCGACAACCCTCGAGGTATACAGCCAGCCTAATAATCACAAGCGCTTCTTTCTGCTTAAAACCCAGAAAAGGAACTGACATCTTTTATCAGAAAGACAGACAATCTGTATCCCGTGACAATTCCAGATTATGGATCCCAAGAGGCTTTCCTTACATTCGTATTTTATCACGGAAATCACAGCTAGTGCTGTTTATTTTCTATACCTCCACGCAGTTTTCAAGGTGTTGCCAGCAGGACCTGTGCTGACACTGACATGTGTTGTTGTCACATTGCAAGATCTGATAGAAAACACCAGGTATATAAATATCAGTGTTTCCTTGGATCTTCCTTTGCTTTCAGTGGTTCTGGAGACACTGGCTCTAGTTAATTCACACGCTTCGTGTGTTTTGTAGGCTTTTTTCCTACTTCTTAGGAACAGACTTGCTCCTAGTAGACTAGTTTGGAGTATTACTCTTCTGTTGTTATACTTTTGTGCTAGGAAATTATGTCTGTGTCATTTCTAGCTATGACTACAGAATGGAAAAAAAGAAAAGTCTGGGGAGAAAAAACACAGAGAAAATCTTGGATATTTGGTAAAATAAGTGGCTTTTGCCTGATGCAGGGCAGTATTCTTGTCCCACTCCTTTGGATGAGCTCACTGCCAGAGCCATACCAGCAGCTGGGAGGATGTGCAGCAGAATTGCTAAGGCTTTACAGGCTCCTCACAGCCAAACCATGCGGCAGCTTGCTGTCCTCTCTTTTGACATGAAAGCTAAAATGTCACTCAGGTACCTTCCCTCCAGGCTTTCCGTACCCCAGGGATCAGTAGTACATGAGAATGACCCATCCCTGGTGTACTGACATCCACAAACTCATGATTTGTCATGGTTGCAGTTCCTTGAAACTAAACTTTGAGTTTGTGAGAACAACAGGTCCTTCATGCTGATCCCCTGTGATTTGACTTGCCTTGTCTGGCAGACTGTCAACCTTCTTTAAAGTTATAATCATCTGTTTAAAGCTTGAGGCAGATTTTGCTTGAAAATATTTGTTCCTGAACTCACCTACAATTCACTGCTTTAAAAAAGCAAACAAAAAAAGATAATTGCTTATGAATATATATATGTATGTTCACAAGTACATTCATACATATATGAATATATATTCATATTCATCTTTCCACTTCAAGAAGGCATCTCGAAGACCAGTTCAGTAGTCCTAAGTAGGTCACACAGGCAGTTTCTTTTTTTCTTTTTTTCTTTTTTTTTACCAAAAAGTATCGTTAGTTCTTATGAATGTGTGATGCAGACAGGAGCTCTGCTTTCATGGTTCTGAGCCCACACAACATGGTACGTCAACCCAGCATACCATCCCAGAAAGAAGCGTTGTTCCTCTCACTTTGACTTGAATTCAGGATGCCAAAAAGAGCTTAAGGCTTGATTCTTCATGTCATGACACCTTGTTTAGCTTACTCTTGCACAAAATTGTATGTTGCCAGACCTGAGGGCTTTGTCTTGTGTGCCTACATAGCAGGATAGGAATCAACACAGAGATCCAAAGCTTTTTTCACTTCTTGAGCGCATACATAAACTATGCAGATGGTTTTTGGCAATAGAATAGTAATGACGGTGGGTTGGTAATTTCAGCTTGAATTTTACAAGGTAGAGGAGGGGCCAAGGAGGAAACCAGGTATGAAGGTTGCCAAAAGTATCTTCCATTTATCATTCCAGCTAACAGGGACTAAATTATTTCTGAGTGGCAGTTTTAGAAGGGAGGGGAGAAAAGCAACATGCGTTAATATGTGCAAACATGTACCTTGTGCTCCAGAGGTGTCTCTTAGGAGTGGCTGGTTTGGTAAGCCAAAGTATAGTCCTGTGGGAGAAGTACAGCGTGTTACTCATGCTGGAATTCTGGCCACGCAGCTGGAGTGGAAGGACTGGGAAGCTGACCCAGGTGGAGCAGGCTCTGTAACAATGGTGGCACAAGTGATGTTCCTTTTCGTACAGGAGCTGGAAATAAAAAGAGGATGTTTCTATCCACACTCCTTTGTGGCCCCAGCAATGTTTCATTCCTGGACAGTGCGCACCATGCTTTATTACAGAGGTTTCATACTGAGTGCCCCCAGAATTCAGCAAGAAGAAAGGAGAACTTCATCTTTTGCTTTGCCATTTTCTAAGAGGCATAATCATTTCTTTAGAGTGTCGTAAAGAATGGGCCTGTGCTGATCTAACCAGTTCAGGACGTGGCCTCTCACATCCACACTGTGACAGTGTTTACAGTGTTGTTCAGCAAAGGGATAGAAGTAGACAGCGCATCCGGTGAATGGAAAACAATGCTTGAGTCATGTGTACAAGGCTGTTTGATAACACAGGGTTTCTCAGGTGCGTGCTCGCATTTGCTTGTCTAACCATTGCCATTATTATTTTAGAGTAATTATAATTTACCTGTACAAATTAGGTGGGTAAGAGGAAGGATTCGATGACATAGAAAGAGCACGCTGACCGGAATTAAATGGAAAATTCCAAGGAGGAGTTCTTAAAGCAATTGTGTAACACTTAATTGTATAATATAAAGTGTAATTTCCCAAAAGACACCGTATTAGCCTTCTGGTGGTTAGCTATTACATTTGGTCCTTTTAAAATCACTTTGAGCTACTTAAATACAGATTTAAAAAGGGATCAAACTTTTTCCCCTACTAATAATGCCAAGTGCTTTTCTCGTAGCTTATTCATCTTCAAAGTTCTTCACCAACATTAGCTAATTATTCTTTTTTCTAATTAGCAGAAATTGACTGTGGTCAAAAGGGCCATTCAGCCAATTAGCACAGTTCTACCTTCAAATCTCCAAGCTTCTGACCCAGAGCTTTCAAGTGGCTGATGAAGATATCATAAAGCGGTTGTGCTGAGCCCATATTAAAGGCAGCCAACTGGAGAAAAAGAAAGAAAAAAAAAAAAACAAAAAAAAAACCCAAACATGTAAAGGAAGTGTATCAAATCTTCTCATTCGCAGCTTTCCCCAGAGGCGCCAGCATGGAGAATGCAGGGCGGGATGCAGGGGTCCTGCTGCCCTGCGCGCAGCTGCATGAAACGCGGTGCAGGTGGGGTTACCCAAGCCTTGTCTGAAGGCATGGAGGCATGTGGGGCTCGTGGTGGCCACCTGTTCAGGGGCTGCTTTTGTTCCTGCACGCTTTTTCACACTGGATGTGGCCGGGGTCACGCGGGTGTTACTCAAGCGGTGGCAGCATCCCGCTCAGCAGAATCCCTGCTCTGGGTCAGGTCTGTATATTTTTTTCCATCTTTGAGTGTATGATGGCAAGCTAAGGCAGCAGACAAGGAAGTTGGATTTAGGAAGTGATTTGTTTGGTTTAACTGACGTTTATGTATAAAGTGTCTTTAAAAAGTGTTTCTTCTGAGCCTCAGGGTAGCCCTGCCACTTGCCAGGAGTCGCATTGCTCAATTTTGAGGAATCTGTATGCACCCATAGCTCAGTAACTGTAAGGTAGCAGGACAGCGTATGGAAATGCAAGCATGTTCACCTGCACTTTGTGCTCTGCATTTCTCGACTCCCTTCTAAGAAGGCTGCTAAGTGACTAATGCTCATCAGGCAGCAGCTCGGCTTGGCTACTTGAGAACAGCTGTGTGTGAGAGACTTGTTTGTTTTAGAAACTGTGAATGTTTTAACCCTGAACAACAGTGGGTGCTCCAGGAGATTAATATCTGCATTACATGGACTTGCTGAGAATAAATTAACTCTTGATGACACGATTACTGTCTTAGCAGTGTTCACTGCATACAATTGCATGGTGTCTAAGATATTAATGTGTTTTTGTGAAGAATTTAGGAAACAATTTATTTATATGACTGTGCTTCATTCCATATCACACCAGGACATCAATTAGCTACTATCGCCTATAAAAGAAATGTAAATTATGTGTCTTATTGCTTACGAGGATAATACTGGGCCAATAATTCACAAAGAATAATTTATTCCATGAATTGTGCCTGTGCCTCATTCTGTGCTCAGGAGCTGTTCACTAATGGATACAAACTTCTCAAGTTTTCATTTTTCAAATGATTCTAATGGATTCTTTTTGGTTACACTTTTCCCATAGAGGATTTGTATATTCAGGACTTAAAGTTTTGGGCAATTTTGGTTGGACACACAAAGCAATGCATTTATTTCTTGGCTGAATCAGTGCAATTTGTGAAATCAGTTATGTTGTGAATACTTGTGAGACCTAATGTAAATATCCTTTACCATTTTTTGTGAAATACGGTGTTGGGAGGCAAAAAACACCACCTTTTATCACTGTCCAGAAAGACCAAATGAAATGAATTTTCAGAATGATACTGCATGTGTGTTGAATTATGGATGTAAAGCTTGAATCTGGATTTTCTTCCTTTTGCAGAAAGTGTGAGGGACAGTTTGCATGTGTTTCTTTGCGTGTGCTTGATTCTCAAAGATATTTAAGTTTCTCCTCTGAACAGTCTGTCGAGAATCTGAAATCCATCCATCCTCTTCTATCATGGGCATGCCTTTCCTGTGCTAATACGTTAGGAAACTTTAATTGCTCTATAAAGCATAGAAAATCCAATGCTTTGCTGTGACCTTTTCTCCTTTCAATTGTTTCATCAGTGTGACCAATATGAACCAAAGGGAAGATGTAAAAATGTTAGGGACATTTATTTTTAAGAAGGTTAAGCAACTTTTCCTCTGCCCTTTTTGCATTCCTCCAGACCTTCTAAAAAGAGACCGTAACATGACAGAGATGGCCTCCTTAATTACATTTTGTTGTCAGAGGAAGCGTGCTGTAAAAGAGCAGTAACCCAACACTCCTATAGTTGAGGATCTCAATAATCTCAACCAGGTCCACAACATTTGGAAAACCCCAAACCTTCTGTCAACTGATTGAAGTGAATTTTACGCATGCAAGAAATACAGTCATCTGGCACAAGGTTCTGTGTTACGGGGCTCGGGCAAAAGGATCCAGTTTCAGTTTGCCAGAGTTTCATGAGCAGTTGGATATGATTTCACAATGGCACTGGCTTATCAAAAAAACAAGAGCTGAAGAGCAATATGCTGTTGCCGTGCTTGTTTTCATAGTGTTTATCTCCATAATAAATATAAATCAGGTCCTGAATATTGCTGGTCTAGAAATTTTAGTAACAGCTGATGATTAAAAAAAAAAAAGACCCACAAACAGATATCAGTGGGACTTGGATTGGATAACACTTTCTCTCCTTTCCCAGCCTTTTTTGGTTGGCCAGCTGGACCTGGTTGCTTTATTTCTGTCACATCTGCTGGTAGCTTTGTACAAGACAAGGGAGAAAATTGCTCCTGCG
Source organism: Chrysolophus pictus (assembly GCA_037305975.1). NCBI lineage: Eukaryota > Metazoa > Chordata > Aves > Galliformes > Phasianidae > Chrysolophus > Chrysolophus pictus. Next base: position 15,635,330 of record CM074586.1, read on the forward strand.
TGCCTCCATTTTATGTTTGTATAAATTCTGTCATGGTTTTAGCAGCAATTGCCAGCAAGAATATTCAGACTTACAGTGGACTGCTGTGGTGATATAGGACATATGGACTTAAAGCCCGCTGAACGTGGGCAAAGGTTAATGCATTGAATTTGACAGGAGGATACAGTGTGTAGGAAATCCTAAACAAGGGCACATGTGTTTACCTGAAATTGAAAAGGCTGTCGTACGTGTTCTAGGGCTCCTATAGTATGCTTCTTAGTTAGGTCAGTGAACTTGCTGGCCTTCCCTTGAAAGATGAATTGCCTTCTCTCAGGACTGTCTGGGGAGCAGGAGAGGATGTCATGGCATTTGTTAAAAAAAAAAAAAAAAAGGAAAAAAATACCCCAGATCTGACTGCCTTCCTTATCACAGCCTGTGTCCCAGCTTCTTCTGTTCCTGTAGAAGGATCATTCTTACAATCTGTACCAAATTTAAGGTGCTAGGAGCAAATATCTCTGCTTCCTACTCAGGATGTAACAGCAGCTGAAAATGAAGTCAGTCCCAGAGCAGTCTTTGTGGTTCGGAGACGACTGAACTCTATACGCTTTGCAGAAGACTTGGAGAGCTTGTATGAATATCTGTGTAGTTCAGACGAGCAAAGCTCGCACTTCAGGCATCTGCCATTGATTGTCATTGGCATGATTCTAGATGTTCCCTGTGGCCTAAGGCATAGTACTCAGTTGGCACGGTATGTGCATCTGAAAAGTGCCTTCCAAAGGAAGCAGGCCGGGTGTTATACCACGGCCTTCAGATACTGAGTCTGGTGGGCTGTGCCAGGTGATAGACATGATGAGCTGCGTGAGACTTACAGCAGTGCAAGCTGAGAACTGGGCAGGAGATGTATCTTACAATTCAGCAGCTCTGTGAAATACCGTGTTGTAAAGAAACTAACAGTGTTACAGAAGGTGAGCTGTTCTGTATCCTAAACCTGGAGAATCATGTAAGGGCTTCTCTCTCACACCAATTTTTGCTGGGCGCATCTGGCTGAGGGCTCTCACAGTTATCTGTCTTCTTGAAAATCAGTGAGAAGGAAGAAATAATGCTTGTTTTTCCTCTGCCTGTTAGTGTGGCTGTACTTGGTGCCTAACCTTTTCTGGGGATAAGGACCAGGAGAGTTGTGAGAAGGTGTTGCTGCTCCCCTTCTGTCCCTGGCTGGGTCTGGGTGACATGACCTGTATAAAACCAGATTCCAAATCTGAGAAGATGTATCCAAAAGGAAAGATGACAAGAGGCTTTTATTAGAGGTATTAATTATTAGAGGTATTTCTGCAGGAAAAAAAAAAAAAAAAGCATTGGGAATGTTAATAGATTTGGCCATAGTATCGTGCTGGGCAAACATGCTAGGTAGGATGAAGTGTGACTATTGTTCCCACAGGGATTCCATTATTGCTCATGGTGAGAAGGCAGAGAGGTTGTTGGTGTCACTTTCTGGTCAGTTGACAGCTGGCCTCAAAAGAACAAAATGAATCAAAAGGAAAAAGAGAAAAAAAAAAGGAGCACAGATGCATTGAGATAAGGAAAGAAGCTCTTGTGCTAACACAAGTTGTCCTCCACGCCTGGGAGAGTGAAACAGGTGGTTGTGACAGTAGTGTGCACAACCTTCTGAAAGGAAAATGGCTTGGAGCAAGCAGTTGAGCTGGCCATGCTGCACGTGGGAGCATTTCTGATTAATTCAGCATCTTACATTAGCCTCAGGATTGCTTTGTGCCCAATGAAATGCTGCCCTGATGAGCAGTAGGTTATCAGGACAGGTCACTCAGGCTGTGATGAACCATTAACTCTTGCTGTGTCACAGCAAGGGAGCCTCTAGGCAGATCTGTTTTTCCTTTGTGAGATATGGAGATATGGACCTTAGATAGACATGCAAGCATTTCCTCACCGCACGCTGCTCCATCCAAGAAATATTTGCTTAGAGCCTGTGGTCCCAGTGCTGACTCTGTGGGACCACTCTGACTCAGTTAAATCTGTGGTAGGAGAAATAGCTGACTGCCCAGGCTCTGCTTCAAGCCAGGTTACTCAGGCTGAAAATGTGGTCTTGCCTATCACTCCAAGATGCTGTTTCATCAACGTAAGACTTTTTACTGTCTGCTCCATGTTTCTGCCACTGTGTTTCCTTTCTATCCTGTGTCCCAAGTGCAGATTTTTACTGATAGCACACAGGAAGGTGTTCCCTTTACAATCTCCAAGCTCTTCTGTACAGAAGTATCTGAGATTCCGTTCAGAGGATTCAACTCCCGTGTAACTCACAAACATTAATGACTATATTTTCCACTTGAGAAAGTTGATTAGAAGAGGGATTTCATCAGCTGATCCCCATATATTTGCATAACTTTCTGTTCACAGGCACTTGGATTTCAGTAGTATGGAGAAGTGTTTGGGAGGAATGTTGTACTTAGGTTTGCAAGTGCTCATTTTAGTCCTTTCTATATTAGATACTGGAGGGAACACAAGGTAGAATGGACAGGCAAGTACAATTTTGACACCTGACTGGTTGGGTAAGAGAGTCAAATTCTCAGAGCAATAAATAGCTTCTTCCTGATCATGATGTGCTAGCAATACAATAACAAGGGAATGGCCCGACTTAATGATATATATTAAAGGAGATTATAGATATTGAGGACGCATTTAGTAAAGCATCTATTGTCTGCATCTGTCACCACAACATTCTGGCAAGTGTTGAGAAATATGGAAAGTGTGAAGTAGGAGGAGAAAAACTCCTGCATTTGTTGATTGCTTGTTGACAGCAACTGGTTGAGACATTTACAAAATGCTTTAAAAGTTTTTAATTGTTTATACATGACCTATAAAACCCATTCTGATCATGTTTCTGGCTGCCATAGTGGGAAAAAATGTTACAAGGAAGCACATAGTGTTTGTGTGCATATGAAGGCAGCTGAGCCTCCTACTACAAAAGCTTTGCCTTGAAATAATTTATGTTACTGCTACAATGGTCTTTACAAAGGAAACAGAGATTGACTTTTGATGATGGTAGGAGAAGAGCAGAGTCTCAGATCAAGGCTGGTGTGATGAGCTGGGAACATGCTGCACCCTCTGGGATGTTCCTGGTAGTTCGGTGCAGCAGCACTCAGGGTGCTCTCCTATGCAACGGTTTGGATGCTGTCTCCAGTTCACATCTGGTCCCAGCTTTGCTAAAGTTTGTGGAAAGCAGCCAATCAACCATGAATCAGATGCTTTAATGACTATTTATTTGTCTAACGTTTTATACTGTAATTAAGCTGCCATTTAAAAAAAAATAAAATCTCAAATTGCCATCAGTCCTTCCAATAGGAGTGTGCTACAATGTAATGTGAATTGGGCCCGGAGTGTGGAAGCCTGCCAGCGTGCATTCTCATTTTTATCTGTGTATTCCCGAAGGGAGGACAGAGCAGTACTCTTAAGTGCTGTGGTTTTTACTGCTGCTAGGTGAAGTTCTTAGTAGTTTCACTTGTCCCATGTCTTTGTCACTTTCTTGTAAAGTTGTTGGCCTGTTTTGTTGTTGGCCTGTTGTGCTGAAACAAGCACAAACAAGAGCTTCTCTACTGCTTTGCAAACTGTATTTCAGACCTGAGAAGGTGGCAGTTGTGTCATGATTTATGGCACCTATTTGGTGTTTTTAATTGGGAATTTACACGACAATTTGTGGCTACATGATTATGTTAAGATTATCTTATAAAAGATCTAGGACAGTTGTTTGTGAAACCCTGGGGGCACATACCAACCTCCTTAGCTATCTAACCAACTGTTTTGCTCCTCAGTTAAAAGAGTGGGGCCTTCAGAAGTGGTTTGATCTTCCTCAGAAAGGTTAAAGGTCAAATGACTCATAAATGAAGAAAGAGTGATTTAATCCAAGGAACCTGTGCTGTTATTGTAAAACAATATTCACCAGTGATGGTACGCTGCTGTATAAATGACAAACTGCACGGCGATGGAAGTTGTTATTACATCACTGAAAACCTCACCTGCACTACATTTATGACTCCATAAACACAGGTTTATTTAACAGCTGTGGGAACACCTATGGTCATTTTGTGTTAAAGGTCAGGAGTCCTAAATTTCAGCTTGCGTGTTAGTTTCCATGGGTGAGGTTTGTAAAATATGATGACTAACATTAAGTGACCAGAACATAACCAAAACGCAATGGGGGTAATGCATGCTAATGCAACCACTTATACTCCGCTGCATTTCCTGGAGCATCTGGGATGTTGGTTGGTTGCTGAATGTTGCTCTGAAAAACGATTTATACCATTTGGTCATAACTCCATCCCCCTTGCACTGAGAGTATGTGACTGTATCAACTCCTAAGTCAGATTCCAGCAGGGCTTTACCTCCTGGGGCATTTTTGAAGGGGGACAGTCAGATGCAGCATATTTCAGAATGTGAATTAAAGATAGCTGTACATACAGCAGCTGCTCCTTGGGTCCTCTGCCAAATGAGATGATTAAAAAATACTAATATTTATTCTTGAAGTTGCCATGTTAAGCATAGGCCAACTGGCTAACTGAGCAGTGAGCTGTGTGTTGCCAAGTGCACAAAGAAAAGAAAAGAAGAAACAGTGCTTATTCATGTATATGCACTCCACGTGGGTGTGTGGCTGCTTGGTGCTGGTGTCCTTGTGCAGGAGCTCTGCAGAACGTAAGAAGTAGCTGCTGAGTAAAGAATGCTTGTTTGTACATTTTTAGCGTTTGGAAAGTTAAGGTGAATCTCGATTTGGAGTTTAAATTACATGCACACTGTGGGAGGACAGGCATCTCCCTCTGGTTTGTGCAATAGGGTTCTCAGCTGCTTTGCTATGGTCTTGTCTAACTCATGCCACACATGCACACAGGGTGCTTACATTCCCCACCCATGTTATTGCTGCAGGTGCTGTACTGTTGCTCAGTGAATGGTAGCAGATTTTTAACAAATTTGCAACAGCAATCTGGACTACTGAAAGGATTATGACTAAACCAATAAATTATTATTGTCTGCTTTCATCACATGACAGATTCCCATAACTTGGTCCAGTGTGACTGAAGGTTTTATGCTGATAAAGATTATGGGGTTTACTTACCTTTTAGAAATGTTATTGTTCCATTAGATCCATAAACAATTGTTAGTCAAAGATCAAACAGAGATAATTACTGTTTTTTTGCACTTTTGGAACATAGATGAAATGATTAGAAAAATCCAAAAAGATATGAAGCAATAACAAAGCCTCTCTTAAGCAACGTCAAACATATCTTTCTTGTTCAACAGCATTTCGTATCTTCATCAATAATCTCGCCAATGGTCATATAATTAACTATGCTAATAATGCTCTGTTTAGTCTTTTTATTATTATTATTGCTGCGAACCTCCTTAACAGCAATCCACTGTAATTAGCAATTAATCTGATGATCGTGTTGCCCTGTGCAAATGTGAGATGGAGCATGTTGATGTAACCGCAGCAGCAGCAGTCTCAGTGCCTTGCTGCTGCTTGCACTGCCTGTGGCCTGTGCCCCTGGGCTGGTGTCCTTGTGGGGCTGGTGTCCTTGTGGGGCCAGGCTCCGTGAGCAGACTGGCCCATATGTCCCCCCACTGGCTCACCCATTGCTTGAAGCACCCCCAGTGCCAATGCCATCTCATTACGTGCACCCGAAAGAGGAGAATACAAGCTCAGTTGGCCAGCAAGCACTCCTGTGAAACAGAGTGTTGAGCATTTAACGTGGAAGAAATTCTATCCAGTTTGGTGTTTCACATGGAAGCCATTTCTCTCGGCCTTTCTAAGCGTTGCTTTTGATTCTCTTTTCTTTAAATCCCCAAATTATCCCCATCTATTCACTCTTGTTTACTCTGGCAATCTTGTAATGCTAGTGTTTGCCAACATCCCACATCCCACTTTTTTTTTTTTCTTGTAGCTTCGAATAGGAAACAAATGTGATAGTATTTATTGGCAAGTGGTGACGTTCTTGTGGCAGTTGTGCTGAGCTCTAGCAGAGAAGGAGAGGTGAAGAGAATTGAGAAGTCCCACTTGAAAGCAGTGCAATTTTTAAAAATTATCGCTGGTGTTCCTTTACTATTAGAACTGCCACCACTTTTTTTTCCTTCTTTTTTTTTTTTCTTTCTTTCTTTTTTTTTTTTTTCCAAACAATAAAGGAAATAAAAATGCAGAATATCTGTTAAAGAGACACACCATGGCATAAGCACCTGAGGTCTGGAAATCCAGCCTTATGTTGGCTTCATCCTACAGCTGTTCCCTGTCGTGACAGTGCAGAAGAAGGAACACCACATGCTGCTCTCACCATATCAGCGTGCTTTGTAATTATTCTGCTTGTTTTATAGCATGGTGGAAGGTTCTTGAAATTCTTTATTAGAAAATAGTGTGGTTTTTACCCCCTCTAGGCAGAAGTCAGGGCACTTTGCAAGCTGATCTGAAGGCTGTGAAAAGGTTGGGAGGCAGTGAGGTGCCTCTTAGCAATTAGAATGTAGGAAAGTGATAGTAACCCAGTGAGTGAGAAAAGTAGCTTTTAATTATTTTATCCCAGGTAGGTGTAAAAGCTGAAGGCCCAAATAAGGTCTGGGAGTGATATGGCTACTCAGAACTAAAGTTAGTACACAAAGGCAGAAATCTTTTTTCATCCAGCACTTACAGCATGGAGCTTAGATCTGTCTAATCCCTGTTCCACGTAAGAACCAGAAACACTTGTCAAAAGTCTGTCTATCTGTATAGAGCTGGAGGTAACTGACACTTTGTAAGCATCCCTGAATTATCTGTCTTAGCAACATACACCTCCGCTGAGCTGTGCAAATACAGCTAAAGGTGGGGTTCTGGCGAAACCAGTATTTACACACTATCTCAGTGTTGGAAGTAATTAATCTTCAACTGTATGAGGCTCTTTGTGATGTAAAGCAAGTGCTGACACTTTTGTGTAAACATGAAGATTAGCATATTTACAAACTGGTAGATGTTACTTTGATCAGTTGCTGCTTGCACTGGAAAGGCATGCTGGCATGCGGGCTCGCTCTTCATGTGACAAAGACATCTAATCCTTTTACACTATTCTCAGATCCATATTTAGAATTCTGACTGGTGTTTTCTATATCCACTTGAGCTCACTGTTTGGTTTGTTTAGCAGTGTTCATCCACTCTTTATACTCACTAGTGACTCATTCCAGTTTGTTTTCTTTGCAAAGCAAGCAGTAAAATTCCAAAGTAGTAAATGACCTGGGTGAAAAACCCTTAAACTCCTTTCAATTTAATTACTAAAGCAAATTGGAACCACTTGCAGTCAGGCTTTTTGATGGCACGTATAAAGATCTTCGCTGTTTTCCTTCTTGCTTTTAAGTAAGTTAGTGTGAAAATTAGCCAACCCCACTTCAGCCTCCTTGCAACACAGTTGCATCAAGACTTTTGTTCCTGTGTACATTTAAACACATCTGGAAGACTTTGAAAGAGGCATCCTAGATGCTCGGTTTTGTTCATCGTAATTTAATGGTAAGCTGTAAACAATACATAATTCATTTCAGGGCAAATTATAGCTTTACATACTCCAAACTGGATAGCGACAGGGGATCTTGTGGTAACAGGATAATGACCTGAGCAGGTTCGAACAGGCTGGGTCTTATCTTTTAAGAAGGATGAAATAATGTTATGACATTGTCAGCATATTGTCTAACATGCTAGGGTGCTAGCAGCTCATTACTTATGTGCAACCCCTGTGCCTGAGTAAACGATTGCAGGATTGTCCCCGCCAGGTGCACATGTGTCGGCAGGCCCGAACGCGCAGTGCCCGCAGAGCAGGGGCTGTGCTGCTGAGGGCCGCACGCGCTCGTGGGGCAAAGCTGAGGGTGGGTGGGGAACCTCCGCTGTTCCCAGGCCCGTGCCTTCATCTGAGCACTGCTGACACGTTGGCTCAGTCTGCTTGTGGGCGGTAGAGATGGGGGACGCAGGCCTGCTTGGGTTTGGAAGCGTTCCTGCTTCCCTCTGGCAAAGCGGAGCTCTGCCTTCTCCCCGGGCACACCTGTTGGCTTGTCAGAGGCGAGGAAGCTCCTTCTCACCAACCCACTGTCTTCCAGAAGGTGTGAGATTGAGCCTGCAAACTTCAAGCGCTACCTGCCTTGTCCTGGCTGCTATCCACACACTAAAACCTCTCCTCTGATCTTAGGCCTCCGACTCAGTTTCCATTGGCAGCAGCTGCCAGTGGTGCATGCGTGAGTCGGAGACATGGCTGCCACCCAGCTGGAGGGACTACTCCAGCATTTGCCACTGGTTTTGGTTGTTAGGTTGGGCTGTCCTGTAGGGGTGCTGAGGGCATCCGCTTCCACCTGCAGCACAGAGACGTAATCACCGCTGGAGGAGCTGCAGGAGCACTGAATGTGGCAACTAATTATGTGAGATTAACTGCAAACCGCAGCAGCTGTTGTGGGTCTTATCCAGGGCACAAAATGAAAAGAAAAATGTCTCAACCATCTCTCGTGTCTTTCAGATGAATCAGAGCAATATTCATCTAGTGAAGAACCTTCTAGCCAAGCAGGACATCTGTGCTAAGGCTGCTCTGATTGTCCTTGGTGGGATGCTAGATATTTTACTATGTTAAGAAACACTAAGACTAAGACAGAGGAAAGGCATATAATGATGCCTTCTGTCCTGTCTTCATTTCTCCAGGACCAGTGTCCCTGGTGCACCACGAGGTGAGGTTAGCTTTTTTCCCTTGCAGTGTTGTGATCAGCAGCCTGTAGTTACACAAATGTAGTGGGAGTTGGGTTGCGTGAAGCTCTTCCCTTTATAACTAACATGTGAACAGTAAGGACAGGATCTATGTTTTGATTTCTTGTTAAGCAAACTAAGCAGGTGAAATGCTTGGAAAAGAAACTGATATACTTGCATTACTCACAGAGCATCACATCTATGTTGAATCTATTACTGATTAAAACTCCTGTTAAACTGAGGATCAAAAAGAAAGCTCAGTGTCTCTTTTAGCTCTTTTCATGACTGGGTTAGCATAAATAGAACAACTTGTCTGTATGGGAACAATACGGACGCTTAATTTTTAAGATATTCTCCTATCAAGGAAGAGAAGCTGTAACTAGAGTGATGAAGAAAAAGACATTTCATTTGCTGGTGATAATGAAAAATGAAAAAATATTGGGTGGAATTCTGACCTCATCAAAATCAATACAATTTTTTCCATGTTTTTCAGTGAAGCCAGGTTTTTGCCTATTGCATTCCCTGTTGATCCTTAAGGGGGAAAAGAATCACTTCTGTGGCTTAAATTGTTACTTATTTAAAATGAAGTAACTGGTTGCACATTTATTAACCAAAACATTGTACTAACTGAAAACTTCCAAAGGATATACTAATCTGTCTGTTTTACTAGAACCTTGCAATATGTTTGGGTTGTTCTTAATAAGTAGAACAGAAGACATGCAACTAATATACTAAAAAAAATGAGAGTTTTGTAGTTTTATTCCCAGTGCTATTGGTTGTGTCTTCACTTTTCCTAAGTTGCAACTGTTCAGCACTTCTGTGTTTTAAAAGCACAAAGGCGAGCGCTTTGCAGCCTATACTGGAACGCAAGCCTGGAGCCTTTGGGCTTCCAGTCCAACTCAATCCTGCTTCTCCCATGCCTCTCCACAGAGGCTGCAAAAAGGGAACAGTCTCAGGGCTACAGCAAAGCTGGGAAGCTGCAATAGCCCTGAACCATAGGATTTGGGATTGGCAAACTGATTATTCAGCTCTGCAGCACTCAGACCCCAACTGTGAGTGTCATATGAACTTTGATGTTTTTAGTGTTGACCATAGCAGTGCTGTACGAGGCAGGACTGACCCTTTTATGCTCTCACAGGTCTTTTTTTTTTTTTTTTTTTTTTTTTTTCCTGACAGGTTTATGGACGTGAATAGATAAAAATCTTCATTTTAGGAAAAGCATGTATTGAGGAATTTTAGGATACTAATTTCATATTGCCCTAGAGCATTTTCTGCAAATGTTAGCATGCACATACTATTTCTGGTGATTAAAGCAGAGTATTTTGACTTTAAAGTGGCATCTTCTGAATAAATCTGTCTCCAAATGATTTATGCATCCCATTAGGATTTAGTGCTGGTAGTTGTTCTGGGAATCCTGATCTGTTCTTTCAAGAGTCGCCTTAGCTTTATCAGTCCATTTACATGTGGTCATATTTCAACCTTCAGGAGCTTTAAAATGTTTAGTACACAGAACACAAATTTAGGCCTGTGTTTGTTTTTATTGGTGGAACCTCTTTCCTTTCTTCAACATTCTCAAATGTTCCCTGGTTTAAGTAGAGTTATCTAAGGTAATCCACTCTTGCCCTTACCAGGGATATTCCACTTTGTTCATAAGCACATAACATAACTCTAGTCCCCAGTGATTTCATTGTGAAATTAAAACCCAGACACTCATCCAGATGTCTTAGAAGATAAGGGCAGGCCTAATCCGTATGTCACAGAGGACTTAAGGAGCAGGAATTCACCTATACATCATCACGTTGTTATTAGCCCGGACCATGGCAAGCCCAACACAAACATTTTCCACAGGGCTTGCATTCAGGCTTGGCAGTGTTAAGAAAATACCCTCCAGCAATGTGTTATTTTAGGCTGAAACAAAAGTAGACATGAATGGCAAGAGGAACAGAGAAGTATTGTTTTTATTTTCTATGTGAACCCGTAACTCGTGTTAAATGAAAATCTAACCAACAAAGATGTAAATACCATCATGTTCAAATGAGCTATCAAGTATCAACACATTTATTTTGTGATGGAGTGCTGATGCTTTTCTGAGGTAGTGTAATGCACTGTGGGAAGGGCAATTTAGATAGGAAAAGCCAAAAGCTTTATCTGATTAAAACTGATATGCTGATTGATTTTGACAGAGGGAAGTCACTTCCATTGCAAAAGAGAAGGCAACAAAAACACAATGCGTTTGTCATGAATATGAGTGGCGGCGCTGAAATTAGAAATAAAACACAGAACTGTGAAGGACAAAGGCAATTCTTACCACTGTTTTTACAGTTCTGCCACCCCCCAAAGCTGCCATCTTGTTTTTATTAAGTAGTTATTTTACAAAAGCCACAGAAAGCCCATAGGACAGGGACTAGACCCCACCTCTCCGGGAGGGGGCCAAGACTGCTCAACAGCCTGGCTCTGTCTGATCTTGCCTCCCTAATCCTGCTTCTCCATCCATTCTGGGAGCACTCCCAAAAGCGATTGAGGAGACACTCCAGCGTAACGATGAGGCTGAGTTTGTGGTTAAAGCATTAAACTGGGAGTGAGCTGTTTTGGATTCTGCTCCTGCCTGTGCCACAGATGTTCTGCATGGCCATAGCATGCTGTTTTGGGCTAAATTTGTCCCTGTGCCGAAAGCCAGCTAGAGGCTTGGATGCCGTCTGATGCCGGGAGACAAACACAGCTTACACACTGGTTGAACATTGTACAAGTATATTTAGAAAACTAATGGCATGTAAGCTTCGTGATATCCTTCAGCAAGAGGGCCGAACCTCTTGCTTATAGGCAGTGCCTCAGAGCTCCCTCCTACCAGGCAGGAAAACTGCAAGGTTAATCATGTTAACGTTTGTGAAATACTTCTGTGATGTAAGAGACACAGAAGTGTATGTCTATTAGGAGGAAAGCCTGCTGGTTTCAAATGAGCTGCCCAGAGTTTATGCACTTACTGGATAGGTGGGTCTCGCAGGCACGAGAAAGTGTGATGGAAAAACAGTGAATATGCCTTATTAACAAGATGAGAGTTGTTTTGTTTGTTTGGTGTGTGTATCCAATAGAAATTCATGCAAAACTTTTTAAAAATCACAGCTAGAAGAAAGGGGTCATGAAAAATGGCAGAACAGAGGAACACTTTTAAAAATTGAATGTGGGCTTGATTTTTCATTTTGGGAAGCAATCCAGGTTACCCTAACAGAAAGCAGAGACACATTTCAGCTGGGGTTTCTTTGTGCGCAATGCAACGGCAAAGCAGTTCAAGACCAGTTCATCTGTGTGAAAATATGACCCTGTATGAGTCCGGAGGTCAATGAAACCACTGTTGATCTGCTCAGGGCATGCTGGTCACTGCTTTAGGGTCACTTTGATTTATGTGCTTAGATTTTCCACTTCCAGAACAATAAAATGTGGGTGACTCTCTTTTCACTGACTCTCATTTGTTGTTGCAGGCATGCGTTTTTCTCAGAAATATGCGCTATATGAAAAAGCCTGAAAAATTTAATGCAAAGATATAAACTGACATTTTTATGGAGGGCAAACTTAAACTCCGTCATAATTAGAAAAGAAACTGAAAATCATGTTTTTTCTTGGTTTCTTGTAAGCGGTACAGAAACTTATAATCTCTCTCAGTAATTAAATATTCCCTTACTAGTGTTTTTATAGATGTGCTCTTGCCATGCTCATGGAAGGGACAGAATTAACGGTATCACAGTTGTACGAATGGGATAATTGAGGCAGACAGCAATGAGCTTCTAGAAATCTGTAGCAAAACAGAAATTTAATAATTATTTATTGCTCTAACTCCTAATCAACTTCAAAAGCAAAATGTCAGGAAGCTTTGGATATCCTTCACTGCTGAGACATCTCAGGAGCATTACCATAGCCGATCACAGCTCCACAGAGGGCTTGGGCATGACCTTGAATACCTTGTGAGGGTTGGCAGGGACTTTCAGCCTTCATGGTACAGCTGCAGGCACCAGCTCTGGAATGATCAGTGCCTTCCTGAGTGCTTTGCTGGCCAGAACTGACACCAAATAGCTTCTTCCAGCTGTGCAGCTCACCGTGGTAGGAGAGGTAGAAATCCCTCACAGAGCACCCTGCCTCTGAACAGGAGAGAGAGAGGAGACAAAGCGTCGTCTTAATTGACACCAAAAATTGTAATTCCTTGATCACTTCCTGTCATTAATTTCAGTGGAATTAACACAGGGGACGTCTGAATCAATACAGCTAGATTTTGTTCTGGTTTCCTGCCATGCTGCAAACCTTTGGGCTTCTTGGTCACCTGCCGTTCAGTTCATCTGAACAGCCTTTAGCTGAAATCATTGCTATTCTAATAACTAACTTCTACTACTTGAGACTCCTTAATTTGTCCTATAGGATTCTTTAACCCCTTTAAGTGTCTGTATAACCTGTTGACAAAGGTCAGTGCCACCTGCTGTGTATGTGACTGCTGAGAGCCAGTGGGCAGATCTGGGGAAGGGTAGCTGGAAGCTCAAGAATCTCTGCTTGCCCAGACTGTTGGAAAGTGCCTATTTATTAATGCTGACAAATGTTGCCTTGTTCTTACTCTACCCTACAATTAAGTACATCGAAGGGTCTGGAGTGTACCTCTACCTTGTCTTCTTTCATCTCTTAAGTTCATCTAATTTTGTGGCTGCAAGGGAGAATATGTGTCATTGTGGAGGATGAGAAGAATAGGGGTAAACGGTGTGAAAGTGTAACATACTTCTCTGTAATTAACACTGCCCTTCAAAGAGCTGTTCAGTTGTGTTTCTATCTGTAAAAGTGTTCTGAAGGCACTGCAGAGAAAATACAACAAGTCAGTTTTAGATTTATACACTCCAATTGCACTGATACTTTCATTGTTTAACCAAAAAATCAGTTTAAAAACACCTTATTTAACAAACTCCTTAACTTCACTCATGTTCTGTACCATTGGCAAGGGAATTTTACAAAAACCCTAAACACTGGCTTCCGTAGCATGGGGCTGGAGAGGCCACATTTATTAAATGCTCAACACGCTCCTCAGTACTCATTGCTTAGAATAACTGCTTCACAAGCCTTCTCCTTCAAGACATCCTTAAGGCTGTTTAATACCCTCTTAGCTGTCATTTCAGTTAGCACTCAGCACTGTGTAGGGATGCTGAACTAAACCATATTAGCAGATCTTTACAATTATTTGTAAATGTTGGGATACTCAGAAGATTATTGCACTGGTACATTGCCTCTGGTGCCTGAGGGGAGTGCGAATTATATCTTATCTGCAGGAAGAGCTCTGAGGAGCCAGACCGTCTTATGAGATGCTGTGGTGCTCATCCCACTTCCAATCCCATCACTAGGATTGTCAGGGTACAATTTATAGCAGTGAGCAGAATGGCCGTATCCCCCAACATTACAGTTTTGCATGAATCTAGCGCGAGGGAAATGGATTTTTTTTTCCTTCAATGGATGAAGACATCTTCTCATCTGAACCCTTAAACTGATGACATTTCAGAATTTCATTTGGAAAGACAGAGAAACAGATCATCTGTGTTTTTTAAAACTCCTTCTGATGGCTGATGTTTCTTGCCTGTGCAGTTTGTTGAAGTATTACTGACATGAAGTATTTCAGACTTTTGACTATGTATCTAACTCCAGTAAGGTTTGCCTGTAATTGTCCACCCTTAATTAAGGAAAAGTACACTTTTCTGAAACTTGCCACTCCAGAATTGCCAGAATTGGAACCTGGAAATTAGGTTCCTAACATTTCAAAGGGCTGTTCCAGTTTTCAAAAGCACTGAGCTACCTCCACGTACTGTGGAAGTTGTCAAAGGTTTAAAGCCCTGGAAAAAAGGTCAGGCTGATGTTTTGCAGCCTAAATTTGAGCTCTTTTTCAAAACAAAAACAAAAACAAAGGAAGAAATATATCATAGACTTTTTTTTTTTGAGTCATACTTTTATAAACTGACTAATTGAAAACAAAGCTTATTTTTAGCATGGTAGGAACATATTTATGCTTGTGGTTACATGGTCTGTGTAATTCCCAACTTAGAAGGGTGCTGGTTAATGCACAGTTACTGGCCAGTGAGCCATTTACATTGGCTCCTAATGTAGAAAATAAAATTTGATACATTCTTCATAGCTAATTGGCTGTTTATCTATTGTTTGTTGCTAAGGGAGCTCTTAAGAGACCTGCTGGTGTACCTTACGAGTTGGGCAACAGGGAAGGTTGACTGAGATGTCACAAAATGTTCCAGGCTTTTCCATACCAAGGCATTACAGTGGAAGGCCGCAGGGAACTGCCATCCAAAAATAACTTGAGAGAGTCTCGATCTTGGCTGCACTGCCCATGAGGAGGCTTAAAGTTAAGGGCATTATCTCACTGGAGAGCCTCAAGGACAGAGGCTGCACTCAGGACTGCAGTTCTTAATTCATTTGAGGCTGGACGTAAGAGATGCCTTCCCCATGACAGGAGTGAAACTCTGCCTTGCCATGGAAAACACTCCTTGGAAAGGGCTCTGCTGAGTGGCAAATGTGTTTTAATATCTGAGCTTTGATTTTATTTCTGTATTTGCTTATGTTTGAGTTTGTTTACACACTGTTGCGTGAAGTGTGGTGTTGGATGTTGGTTTGTTCTCCTTCATTAAATTGCTGATAAACTAATTAAGCTAGCAGAATATCATTTGTGTTGAGGATAGGTCCAGGAGCATTGAGGTGCATTTACCCATGTTAACTTTCCTTTTCACGTTCAAGTCTTCTGCTTTTCCCAATGGACTTTGTCCTGTGCACTGGTACTGATACGCTGGAACTTGGAGATCCTGAACCCCTTTTGGAAAGAAAGAGAATAGCACTGGTATCCCAGCCAACATTTCCTTGCTCAGTAAAAACAAGGTCTGCTGTTCAAAGAGGTTTGAAGAGGTCTACAGGCCAGTAACCACTGCTGTGATTTTGTAACTCGGAGACAAATTTTACTCACTGCAGCACTGTGACCCCTATGGAATCAGCGATGCTGCATCAGCATAGGAAAAAAGTTTGTCCCAATGGCTCCTCGTTTTTCCTGTCCAACACAGCTCTCTGCAAAGGCCGGCTTTCTGAAGCAAGCTTCTTTTGCTTCCCTGCTGCCTTCAGGGAAGGAACTGTAATAAACAGCGCTGGTTCCTGAAACTCGATCAAAAGAAATACATAGACTGACATTCAGTAAAAGTATATATATCACTTCTGGTTTTAAATGAAAGGCAGAAAGACCAAGAGTGCTAATCCTAATGCTCTGGCTGCTCTGCAGGTTTTATTGCACAAGACTTGTTTATTTGCTGGTTGTAGGGCTGATGGTGTTGGTAAGGCAACCAACACAATTCACAACAGGTAAAGTTACAGGCGGGACATGTCTCGTCAGAAATGACCTCCTTCAAGCAGAAAGTAGTTACTTCCCTGTGTTTATGTAGGAGAAACCTGCTCAGGTTTTGTGGGACAGGAGGAGAAGTGCACCCAGCTGGCTGTGGGCTGGCGATCCATCTTGCTGGGTTCTTCCTGCAGGGCTGTGGGCTCCTCCCAGCTGTGCTGGCATGGGTCTCATGTCCTTTTTGGTTTTGTCTCCCAGATGTGTCCTGTTTGCTAATTCAGGCTCTCAGTGTTTGATGATTTCTCTGAACTGTCCAGCTCCTGGAGTTGTATGAGGAGCTTAGCTATTGCTTAAAGTTCTGGGGCTTCAGCAGGGATAGAAAAAAGGTTATATGCATGAATTTCAAATATAAACTTCACAAACAAATGAAATGAACCCTTACATTTATTGAGCTTTAACATCTCCTGCTTTTCTAGGGCATCATTTCTGACTTGTGACTATTGGAGGTTAGCAGCACTGCTACTGTCTCTTTGTGCATTCAGACTGCATTTATGTTGCTTGGTTTGACATATTCCTGGGAGACTTATTTCCATTCTCTGTGCATTTCACTACAGCCTGGGCAAGGCAAGAGAATCTACTTTTCAATTCAAGCTTTTTCTTTTCCCTTCCTTTAGCCTCAACCTTTCTATCTTTTAGGATACAAACTTGGCTGTTATTCTGAAAGCGCATTCACTGCTGAGTATAATTACTGGTGATAAGTCCTACAGTTCACTGGATAACTGTGAACAAATTGAAAAACACATCCCATTGGAAACCTCCTGGTAGAACTGGAGGGGTAGTTTGATAGCAGCAGATAAAGTATTAGAAGGAAAATTAGTATATGGGGTAATTTTGAATCAGCATTTTGTGAATGTATCGTGCACGTATTGCCTCTTCTTGTAAACAAAGGAGGAATCTAAAGCTTTTTGTGAATTTTAAAAACAGGGAAAAAAAAAAAAGTGTATAATGAAGACTTTTGTTAACTGTTATGTAGGCTGGCAGCTGGAGGCTGATGCTGTGCCTGTCTGGTCCTACTAGTTGGTCATCATTTCTTTTACAGGACGCAGTTTTACTGAATTCTGCTTAAACTTTTTGTATCTGACTAATACAATGATACGTACTGCTTTCTGGATCTTGACCAAAGACTCCGAAGTCTTGTAAATGATATTTTACAAGTTTTCTAAAAGAGAAAAGTCAAGAACTCTTTTCTCTGACCAGGTAAATGTGTGACTATAATTGTAATAGAAGGATCCTTGAAGTGTTTTTCTTCACATGCATAGAAGTCCTTTAAGTATCATGCCCGAGAAGATCTAAGGTAATTTTTTGTTTGTAGTATGCTGGAATTTTTTTGTTTCACGAGTGTTTGTCTACTAGGGCATGGTTGAAATGACCCTCTTAAAATCCACAGTTCAAACTTGAAATGACACAAAGCTGAATCATGCAGGCAAGGGTGTATTACTTTGGATTTATGTGTTTGAGTCTCTTGGCACAGGCCAGACACCTAGAAAAGAGTTTTAATGAGTAGAAATGCTCCCAAATTCTACAGGTGTGCTGCTTTAGACCACAGTCTGAACATGTCTCCCTTCTTTCCTACCCTCCAGTAGACTCACATTGGAACATGTCCAGTGCTGTAATGAATTACAAATCTGTAAAATATTTCTCTCCCTCTGCCCGTGCTGATTGCTCTTTAGCCTGGCAGTGAGGCTGGGCACAAATTGGCACTCAGAGCAGTGACTCACAGGAAAATGTGCTGAGTGGGGAGTGTGAGAGAGTGTGGGGTTGGAAGGAGGGGAGGGATGGAAGGTTGGAAAGATGGAAGTGGGGATGGACGGAAGGACGAAAGGAAAGAAAGATGGAAGGAACCTGAGTGCTGTCCTGAAGCCAAGCGGGAGCTCTGTGCCCGGCATGTGGGGAGGAGCAGCCTTGGTGGAGCACAGGAGACGATCTGGACCTTGTGGGCAGGGAGCGGCGTTCCCAGGCAGCACAGAGGCTGTGCCAAACAACACATGCACCCTTGGCACTGCCTCTTGCTTCTGTGTCATGCACAATTCCACCAAAGCCAGTGGCACCTCGTTAATGTTCGACTGCTGTGAATAAGAGGAGGCAGGGATGTATATGTTTCCATAGCTTTATACCACTGGGCCTGATTCTACTTTTGCTCACACCAGGTTGATACTGATACAGTTTCTCTGGCTTCCATGACATGAATCTGTATTTTGCCAGTGTCAGCAAGATCTCAATCAGCTTCATTTATTTCAAAAATGTGTGCCTGCAGCTGTTGGGAAAGGATAGGGCTGTAAAAAAAAAGAACAGAAGATGGTAGGTGAGAATAAAAAAGGGATCAAGAAACAGCTGAAGGATGGACCTTTGTATTTCTGGTCCTTGTTTGCCTACAGTTTGTTGCATTTGTCAGTGAAAAATGGGAGAGATGAAAGAAGTGAATTTCTCTTGAGCTTGTGGTTGTCTTCGGGCAGGGTGAAGCCATGGGGTTTGTCATCCTCCTGCCCTCATTTCAGCTCTTCTGCGCGTTGGGAAGAAATACTTCTCGTCCTCCAGTACAAAATAGGAAAGTTGTACAAAGAAATGGAGCAGATTATTTTTTCCAGTTTGCCTTAGGGTTTCCTGGAATTTTTGCTACTGTACATTTATTTAAAGTAACCCTATCTGTTTAAATACACGCTGATCTTTGGTTGCTCTGAGATCGGAATCAGCCCTGCCTGAAGAATGCCTTTTGCTTGCAGTCATTTCTGTATTGTCAGCCCTTCCTCCTCGCCCCCCGCCAAGCTGACCCTACTGGTATCAGGTGACAGAAGGATAAACTGCAACATATGTGGTCCTGGTTGGAAAGAAAGTTATGATCCAAACTGATACAGAAATTGTGATCTATTGTCAGTCTCCTTGAGGATGACAAAGCAATCTGTTTCCAAATGAAAGTAGATGTAAGATAAATTCTTTGACTGCTATTGTATTTTTCTTGGCATTATCCAGACGCTATTACTGTTTTGTGGCTTTGTCACCACCAATTAAGAACTAAAATAACATCATCTGTTGTAAAGTGTCATGATCCAAAACTCCGATGCCTCTTTACAGTGATGTCATTAATAAATAAAATCAACTCCAATGATCAGTTAATACATGTTTAATAAGACTTAGCAAAGTCCTGTCAGATGCTTAGGGAGGATGTTTGGAAAGAAGGGCTCCATCCTGCAGTTTGTTACCAGATGAACTGCCCCCTTAATTTGGCCAAGACAATGCGTGCAGGTTTTAGGAAAGATTTTTGGTGTGCACAGGATTTAAATATTCTGTGCAATTGCCATCATTACTTACCTGAAATGAAAACAAATCTTTCACAGGAACGCAGGACGTTATGCAATAAAGCAAAATTTATTGTTTCGTTCTCTAACCAAGCACAGCAAATGGAATTAATTAAGATTATTTTTTGCTGGCTGTCTCAATTTCATAATAAACATATTTTTATTTGAGCAATGTGTGTTTATCATGAAAATATTTCAAGCAAAAATAAATGAATAAGATGAGGCAGATCTGTTGTAAGCCATTCTGTGATTTTTTTTTCTTTACTATATTCAACATCATTTGTTGTAACTGGTAACGTACTAAAAGCTTTTAAAAAAGATAAAATGATTTACTTTTTTATTGTCTAGACTATATGTAAGCCATTGCTAATTAATACTGCCCTTACTGATGGCTTTGCAACAGGCGTAACTCAAACAAACCAATTATAAATGATTTTTCAGTGTAAACTTTTAACAGCATAGCCTCAGGGCTTGCTCAACATAAAAGTACAATTTAGAAAACATAAGATTTAACTTAGGTCAGGATATATCAGGCGATGATGGATGTAAATGTAAAAACATCTGACTGTGGAATGACAACGTTTTCTTCAAGACTAAGCAAAACGTTGGTGGCAGTGATAAGTGGGATGAAAAATAGCCTGGAATGAACCAGCAGAAGTTTGACTTTGGGGTCTGTTTGCTGGGGTTTTTCAGTGCTTTTTTTTTTCTTGATTGTTTTGGTTTTCTTCAGCATTTTGGAAGTCAGAGTCCCAGAGGTGGAGCAGGCAGGGTAGTGTAAGTTTGGTAACTGTTTTCTACGCTGTGAGAAGGTCAGACTTGTCAACATCATCTGCTGTCTTGGGGTGCGGCGCTGGCTCCTCTGGCTTTGAGTTTCCAGCTACCAAAGGGAAAACGGCCCTGCAATGCAGAGCTCTGGTCCGGTGTATCCTAGTGCTACAGTTCTAAGCTTGCTCACCATTTTGCACGGGTTAAGTCCTCAGAGATCGCTGATTGACTAGGTGGTGGCTGACTGCTCTGCTCTGTCTTTAAGACTATTCATCCTCATTGTCTGTCTTTCAACATCCCGCCCGAAGCTGGCACAGGCTGTGCATCATGTGCTGTGTCTGATTTGGTGGGAGCAGTCACATGTCCGTGGTGGGATCTGTATCAGATTTGTATGGTCGAGTCATCTGGTATCAATTCCTGCAGAGCGAAGCCTCTGGAGCTGCAGCCCTGGAGTGCTCTCACACCCCCCACCCGCACTCAGTGATCACGCAGGTGTTGGGAAAGATTCCTTTTGCTCTTTGCTGTAGACACCTTAAGAGACTGGAGGTTGGTTGTTGGTTGCTCTCCTGGATGGTTTTCTCCTTTGGCAGCACCTCCTCAGCTGAAAGTCAGTGGGCTGTTCATCTTGTGCGGGCTGTAATGAAGGGCAACCAGAGGCCCAGGGTTCCAGCATCTCTTCACTCCTGTGCTGGTGCCAAGCTCGGTCCTTTTGCTGAAGTAAAATCTGGTTTTGCTAACGAAGTAAAGACTAATTAGCTTTATTTTTAATAAATACACCGCTTTCATCTGTGTTTGTTAGAATTCCACCCTTACTGACCAAATACTGGATTTATACTGTGCCTTCATTGCTGGTGAAACCCAATGGGTACTACTGGGGAAAAAAACACCTTATGGCTTAGTTGCCATTTGAATTAGAAATACTTGTATGGTCTGCTGTTAATCACATTTTTTCTGTGTCCTTATGAGTGCGGCAGTTCCACTGGGGCGGGCTCCGCTCTTTTCTCCCATGATCTGTAATTATGGGGACAGGATTAATAAGAACTTCATCCAGGGCCTCGGCTCAATGACAGGGCGTTGTTCAGTGAGAGCACAGCAGTGTCCTTGCTCGCTGGGAGAGAAAGCAGCACACACATTGGAAATGACTGAAAATAAATGTGGGAGCTCTAGTGCTCTGTAATAGCTCCCTTACTCCTCCTGCTTGTTTGGGTAGCAGTTGTCATGAATTTTTGCTTGCTGTACCCAGCTCTGCTGCTAGAGAGGCAAAGCTGTGGTGCCAGAGTTCATGGGCTCTGTTAGGTGAACTAGGGGACAGAGGTAGAATGCTTGAGCTGTGGCCCAGGCTCAGGCACTGAATGCCCCTCCTGGTGCCAGCCTCCCCTTGGTGACATCCCTTTCTGTCACACATGTGGGTGAAAACAACTGCATGATGCTCCCCATGTCTTGCTAACAAAGGAATTGGTTTTCTCTAAGAGCTGCAGATAGCGTGTTGTCAGCATCCTCTTTGGATTTTTGCATAATACATTTAGTTTGTAACTTATGTACACGGTAATTTGGGAGAGATTTGTGTAGGATGTTTCATTTTCTTGTCCTTGCTACTTCTGGAAGTAATGAAAATCTATTCTTTCTCAAATGAAATAGAATGGGAAGGGGAGCTGGGTGCCTGGCCTTTGGGTAGCAGGGCTGCAGGGCTGACACTGTGCTTAACAACAGTGTCTATTGACATAGACACCGTGCTTATATTGTTTTTCAACAACAGAAGATGCTTTGGAAGAGAGGAGCATTATTTTTTGAGCAGAATCCCTTTTCCATTGAAAACCTCCTGCTATGGATGGGGCTATTTAGCTAGCTGTTTGCAGGCACCCGTGGGGCCTGCCGAGATGAGCTTTGCTTCTGCACTCCCAGGCCTTTTACCTCTGTTATTCTAAGGCTTTGGGCAGTTTGTAAAATAGCAGCGTTTATTATTTCTCTGTTATAATCTTATTATACTATCTATCTTAATATTTACTATTCTCTGTTTATATATATATTTTTTCTTTTTCAAATGGCTGAAACTGTCAAAATACAGGGAAATATCAAGGCAGAAGTATCTGGGGCACCCCACGGTACTCACTAGTCCGTCACTTACATCATGCTACATAAAACAACACTGATGCAGAGCTCACCTAGGTGCTGCTCCTTGTGCCTGGAACATATGCAGAAGCGCACACGTGTGCAGAGGCACTCGCACAGGCAGAAGCATGATGATGTCTGAAGCCCAAAAAGCCCAACAGTGGCCCCAGGCTGGACCCAGTACCCAAATGTCACCCATCCCCACTGCCATCCTGACTTTGCTGTGGTTGGTTGCACCAGAATACTTTCATTCTGCAAATACCACTCCACAGCTGGCCCACCATCCTGACAGCCTCTTGTCTCCCTCTCCTTTGTCATCTGCATTAGCTCAGTATTTTAACCCCGTTTTTCTCCTACTCTGCTTCATTGCTGCTTGTCCAACATCTGCTGAGACGCCTGGTGAGAAGATGCCCTGCAAATCGCCTTGTGGTTTGCAGACTGAATTCCCTAATGATGCTCTCATTAATAGTTCTTGCTGCCAAATGCTGTTTGCTTTTACTTTCAGAACTGTCTGTATTAATAACAAGTACCTCCACTTGGAAATTATTTACATGAAACACTGTTCTCACGTCACTGCCACTGACAGCGGCTCCGGACTGGGTGAGAGAAGGACACCGTGATGAATTCACCCCTGTGCTGCGTGAGACAAGGAGAGCTGGAGGACTTGAGAGCAAGTAAGTCCTGGGAAAAGCAGAACTATTCCTTGTGACAAGGGCTGGTTGCAGAGTTTGGGCAGACGAGTTTGTCAGGGATGGTGCTGCACTCCATCTGAACCTGTGGGAAGTGTGCCTGTTCCTAATAAGCACCGTGTGTATTTATGTGGCAGTCATTGTGCTTTGCAAGAGGGGAGTCACAGAAATAATTAGTTAAGAGCGTGAGGTTTTTGGCACAGATTCCCTTTCTCAAGTAGCTGTGATGTTCATATATAAGAAAAATTGATTTGGCATCTAGACAGGATTTCAGCACGCTCATGGTTATGGAAATCAGCTATGGGCATGAAGGAAATCTGTATATTGATTCATAAACTGACTTGATGACTTGTTCATGCTTTAATATTTTCATGGGCTTTTACCCAAAATAAAAATGTCAGTAGATACCACTTGACTGTGCTGCAGCACTGCCTGAAATGGTGGGAAGAATGCAGGAAAGAAAAGGGATTTCCTACTAGACAGAAACCTGTACTGTCTGTGGTAATTATTTTTTTCCTACAAGAGAGGGTTTTTTTTTTTTGCCATTACCCTTGTTTATTTTGTTAAACTGTGCACTTTTATAACACCCCTGGGAAGATCATTACCTGTGAAATCCAACCCAGGTTATGTAGAAAGATTTGAAAATAGCCACAGACCTTTTCAGTGGGTAGAATTTGGTCGGGACACAGATGAACCCTTGGAAACCGTACTGCTGTGTGCACAAGGTCACAGATCATTGCAAAGATGTCTCTCTTGAAGAAGAATCAGGTTCATGGGCACTGTTCTCTGAGAACTCAGGAAGGTCTCACTTCAGCACGTGCTGGTGATGCTGAGGCTGCGGCAGTGGTGTGTGTGGCAGTGCGAGGAGTCTGTGCTTTGGCATAGTCCAGTAGGGCAAGAACTAGCATCAGAGTTGGCTCTTCTTTTTGGTCAGACTGGCTAGGTGGTGTTTAGTCAGCACCAGCACCCTTGTTTCACTGGCTTGTGAAAAAAAACCTGCTACTATCCTGTCTCCTCATGAATACTTTTCTCTGCAGGTTTAAAACCGTAATCCTTGAATAATGCCTCCACCTGCCTCCTGGTTTTCTTTGAGGACCTTCCAGCACTGGCCGGTCCTTACCCTATATGACTTCAGGTATGTGGGGCTCAAGATGGAGGTGATGTGGCTGCTGGCTATTTTAAATGAACGCAAACTACGTAATGTATAATTTCACTTAGGACCCAGGGCAATAATTATTGGCTAAACGCTGATCTGATTTGCATAAATGTTCTTCACTTCCATTGTGACTTCAGAAAAAAATCAGTGGGCATAAGGTACAATATGGCACAGTGCATGTGCTGTGCCGTAGGGGAACAGAATTTTCTCCATAAATAACATCTCTTTTGGCAAGACACAGGAACAAAACCATGAAAATCTATACTGTATTGAGCTGTACAGTTCGGGAAAGATGCCGTCTATATAACAGCGTACTTTGAATGTGTGTGTTGTTCCTCGTGGACGAAATCTTCCTTTAAGACAGTTGGTTATTCATGTTCACAAAAATTCTGTAATGTAATTTCCCCAGTTGGGGTGTACTCAGCCCTGCTGGGGAGGCCATGGAGATGCCTCCAGGTGGGCTCTGGGAACATGGAGAAATTTTCACGTGCTCAGGAAAAGACAAGGCCATTTTGTCATTTGGTGGTTGGCTTCTTGCGGCTTATTAAATAGTCTGCCAGACTTGTGGCTAACAAGTGATTTTAATGTAGTTTGAAGGCAGCTTTTGTTTCCCTCAACCGCTACTTTAAGAAAGATCCCATAAAATTAATTGACTGATGAACTGCATAATTGATGCTGTCTACACAGTGTGCGCCAGCCAAAACTGATGGGTAGCGAGAGCACTGGCATCCTGGTAGGGGCTGCGCTGAACCCTGCAGAGAACCTCTGCTCGCCTTCCCTTTATGCTCTTGGGTAGGAGAGGGCATGTTTAGTTTTCTGCTTACTCTATTCCCTTTTGTACTTGCTCATTTGCTGGGTGCATAAAGGAGAAGAGGTCACTTGTGCACATGGGATAAAGAGGTATTATGAATTCTAAAGTGTTTGCTTTATTGGGAAAAGCACACCGAGCAGGAAAGCGCAGGAACATAATGTGTGAAATTTTAATGAATGCTGTGCCAAAGTGTGTGTGCATTTTTTTTTTCTACCTGTAGCAGCTTTATTCATTTGGGAGAGTACTGCGTACAAGATATTCCTTAGTAGTATGCTGGCTGCTGTTTAGTTTTAATAAATTAAATCCTTTATATCAATGTAATATTCTTTAGACAAGCACTTCCAAGACAGATTAGAAATGAACTTAAGGGGATTAAAAGCTTCTCTTGCTAAAAACAATGTTTCAGATGGGAAATCCACTTATTTATGTCACTTTCAGTGGAGTACATTTGTCTTTAATATGTTTCTGCTGCTACAGAAAGCAGTGCTTTGCCCATGACTGCAGCCTTTCTGCTCTGCTTTACATACGCAGCAATGTTTATTTTCTTCAGTACTGTAAGTCGCTTTGGGAAAGATTGATGGCTTCCCATAAAACTGCAAGGAGCCATTTTCTTTGTTATTTAACAAAAACAAAAGATTTACTGGATCTGGAGTTTTAAATAGCGTTGGTCTCTGTAAAATAGGAAACTGCGAGTGGAGCGTGCGAGCAGAGAGAAAAGTCTGCTTTGATATTTCTCTTATTGCCTTATAGCAGGCTGCATGCATCTTCTGGAAGGTTCTTGTTGTCTGAAATCCTGGACATTTTGGGGGCAGCAGGCCCAAGGAGACAGCAGCTCGCAAGTCTGCTTCCCTGAACCCTCCCCAGCTCTGCGGCTGGGCGCTAACACGGCTCCAAGCGCATGGTTCAGTGGCACGTCCCAGTGCTTGGGCCCCTGGTACCCACTGAACACACCTGATGGAGTGGCGAGGCTGCAGCAGTGTTGCTCTCCAAGGTTGCTGGGGTTTGAACAGCACCAGGAGGCCTCACAGCTTGAGGCTGGGGGAGCAGCTTCATTGCTCCTAAGTCACACAGAGCGGGTCTGGGAGCAGCTGGCTGCCCCGTCTCCCCACACTGTGGGGTTTTGCAAGGCAGGATCCAACCTTGTGGGGTGAACAAGGAGTCTCTGCAGTAGTCTTTGGACTGCAGGAGAAACAATCAGGGTAAAATACAAACTAGAAGAAATAAGGGCAATTGATGTTTTAATTGGAGACCTTTCAGTCCTTTTATTGTTGCCACTTGCATGCTCAACCTTGGAAGTAGGGTACCTGCTCCTTACCCACCAGCTCTGTTACAGCTTGTGGGCATGTAACTGTTCAATGCATTGCAGTGATCTGGGCAGAGGGAGAGGTCTGAGCCCTCAGCATACCAGGTATGCCTCTGTTGCTGTGTCTCTGACACAGCACTGAATTTCATTAATTTAGGTGCACTTCTATCCATTCTTGGTTAAATCTGTTTCAAAATCTCTCCTGTTCCATGATGTTCTGTAAAGTATTTATTTAAATGGTTTCCAAAGTTTTTCCCAGTACCTGCTTACAACAGGATCGTTTCCATCAGCGCTTTTGGGCCACTGATGCTGTAGGCTCTGCTGTCTCATTTCGGCCACTGTTCAGCCACAGTTCCTCTTCCCTTCCCACCCCCAGAGAGTGATTCTCAGATGGAACTGTGGCACATCCAACAAAGCAGAGCTGATGTCTCAAAGCAGTGCTCCAGAACCGATTGCCTGACTTCTCTGGCATTCAGAAGGGCCCTACAGTGAGGCTTTGTATCGGCCTCATATTACTAAGATTGTATGAGAACAGGCAGCCTAGATTAAACCACTATCTCTGTTTTATCTTATTTTGTGCTGTTCTGCTGTCTGAGACCAGATTTAACTCCTCTCCCCAAAAAGACTTTCTTTTTTTTGCTGGCCTTAGCATTTATCAGACTTCTAAATCCTTACCTATTGCTCACGATAACAGGAGTTGACTGAAGTTTCACCACTGGTTTCATAGTGGAAAGGGCAGGTTAATTTTCTGCTGAATATCGATGGGCTCTGCTATCAGTATAACTACTGATAACTACTGAGCCCATATTGCTACACTGCTGATCAGTAAAAGAAGAAAACTTATCATTCAAGAAAAAAATATATAATTAGGATCAGGGGTGGAATCTCACTGGGAAATGTGGTGTAAAAATGCTTCTCATTTTAAATTAAGCTTTCGATGGCAAGTGCTTGGCTTTCAACAACTCCTCTGAAACTCTTTTAATTGAAGTTCCATGAAAATCTGGGGAGTTCAGCTCAAGTTCACGTCCCAAACCCATCCTGATTTCATTAAAGATCTGATCTTTCTTTATTTGCCAATAAAATATATATGTGTGTGTGTGTGTGTGTGTATAAATCAGTATCTGCTCTATAACTGTTTTTTATCGTTTTTATTATTATTATTTATTTAGAGGTACAGTTTCCCTTCTCTTTATGAAGAATGAACTCTGCTCCCTTTGTGTAATGAGAGGGGAGGGACAACCCAAGGGAGATCCTTCCCCCAGGTGTGGATTTGGGGCTCAAGACACACTTTCCTGCTGCTTCCCTGTTGCTTTCTCATGTCCCGCATTGGCTGTGGCAGCCTCAGTGCTGGCAGAGCCTACAGAAGAGATGATGGGCTCTTGGTGGCTCCATGGAGGCCAGCATGGTCTCGGGCTGGTTGGCCTGGGCCCTGTGTTGCCCTGGTGGAAATGGTGGAGCCTCGGGGGCTGGGGCTGAACGTGCCCTGGTCAGGCTCAGGGGATGGCCATTCTGCTTGCATGTCACTATTTTCTTCTCCTGTACCTAAGACCCAACAAAGGTCTTGATTATTTGAAAGAGTCTTGTTCTGGGCTGACAGTGAGTTCATGATTTTCTTTCATCCTTTTCCCAAGCTTTGTCCCACTTCCAGCTGCAGTGGCCAGATGCGCCTGTAACCAAGGGCTGAGTGCACACAGCCTGTTTGTGCCAGGGAATGGCACTGCTCCGCTTCACCAGCACAGCAGTAAGGCGGGCTCCAGAAATCCCCTCCATGTACCCAAGTTTTCCCTCTTCGCTGCCTGCAGGACCGGGAAAGGAGGGTTCCTGGGACCTAACAGAGTCCTGCTGTTACACTGCGTGGGACTCAATATGAAAACCTGTTGAAAACAGTGTAAATCGTGAATTCCTCAAGGCAGAGAACAATGACACACTTGAATGTCTCAGCCCAGAGAGTAGCAGTGCACCAATGATTGCATGCACAGCTCTCCTGCAAAGTACTCAGCCATCTGAGTATCCATTTTTGTGTTTCATCCCACTTTTCTTCTTTTGCTTTATTCTCTTGTGATAGCAGCTACCTGTTCACAGCCTCCCTCGTGAGCCCTGCACGTCACTATCTGCAGTCCTAGTGAGTCACATTTTGGCTTTTCTGATCAAGGTCCAGCTGGAATCTCACATCTTTGTTTCATGTATTTAATATACTCAGAATTCACTAAATGACAGTTTATAATATCATTATCAACAGTTAAAGACATTATAACTTCAAGAAATGGAAAGAAAGTGCAGCCATATGTGGAAATGCTTTATTTTGTGCACTTTTAACCCTCACAATAGCTCAGCTGCAGAGACGGGGACAGCGGTGAGAGGCAGGAAAACAAATCCTATGTCTGCAAAATCATTTTTCAGCTTTCCCTCCACTGTTGTCATGAAAGAGCACTGCGCTATTTGGATGGTAAATAACAACCAAGGACTAATTTATTTTTCTTCATAAAATTATTTCTTGAATTGAATTCAAATGTGTTCCTTATTACACGGTTTGATAATTCAGTGATGCTTTCCCCCCATAACATATGAGCTGATTTAAACCTTCACTCTAAACAGCCTCGGGCTTATTAAGAACAGTGTGGACTGAGTATGGATTAGGTTTAAAAGTAATAAAAAAGTAGACCTGTTGGTTAGGTGAAAAATTCACTATCAGATTCCTGAGTGCAGCTTTCTTTTCATGTGCAAACTGCATTAAATGAGGCATTTAATTCAACAAATCCATAGTTCTGATCCACCAGAAATAGAGACTGGGTTAGTTCAATTTGTAACAAACGATCTCCATATGATCAAAGTCCTGAGAGCTGATTCCAACATACTGCTTAAATTAGTCTAACACCGAAGTGTTTGGCTCTGGGACAATATTTGGAATGTCTTACCAGAAGAAAAATTCCTCTGCACACATGGTTCCAATATCGGGGAATGCCAACCTTGCTTTTTAATGGGCTGACAGGGAGCCTCCGTGCTAACTTTCTGACTCCAAAAAGTTCTTGTGCTGTCACCCGCAAACCAGCTTGGATAATTTTTCCTTGGCTTCCTTATTAAAGCCTGAATGAAGGGATTGTGTGGCTTTCTTAATGTCACTTGGTCTGCTTGCCATAAATTCAAGCACTCATGATGAAAGCTCCACTTATATTTCGCTGGGAAATGGAATCAAGGAGAATGCACCCTCGTTCACAATAAATAACTAAAGTTGAGTTATTAAGTGTATTTCATATACCAGCGCCTTATTACATCAGCAGTTTAGATAATGGCTTCTTAAAAATATTTCTCTACTGAGATCCACGAGGAGCGGGTTGCACATAGGTGTCCCTGTGCACAGAAATCGAAGCAGCTGGCTCCAGCAGTAACTTAGGACTGCATTAACCAATAGCAAATATTTACATTTTTACATGCTGCTGTCTGTTTAGATTACGCAGCCGTTGTGCTCTCAGCAGCGAGCAGAGGCAGTGTTTGCTCCCCCTGCCAGGAGCGTTTGTTTGCTGCGAGCGGGATGCGAGCTGGTGCAGCCCTGTGGCTGCAGTGCATGGTGAGCATGGCACACCGTGCTCAGTGGGACTCCATGCCCCTGCCTCCCTTCACTCTTGTTTGTCACAGTAACCCACAGCATTTTCAAAGGCCTCGGCTGAATTTCCTCTGTTTTTATGGTTTGTCTTAATGTGAAAGTGATTCATAGAATTAAGCTGGAAGGGTGCTTTGTGGCCTTCCAATATTTGAACAGAGCCTATAAACAGGAGGGGGAATGACTATTTATGAGGGTGGATAGTGATAGGACAAGGGGGAATGGTTTGAAACTGAGACAGGGGAGGTTTAGGTTGGATATTAGGAGGAAGTTTTTCAGCCAGAGGGTGGTGAGGCACTGGAACAGGTTGCCCAAGGAGGCTGTGGATGCCCCATCCCTGGAGGCACATAAGGCCAGGCTGGATGTGGCTCTGGGCAGCCTGGTCTGCTGGTTGGTGACCCTGCACATAGCAGGGGTTTGGAACCAGATGAGCATTGTGCTCCTTTTCAACCCAGGCCATTCTATGATTCTATATTTGCATATTTTGAATATGCATATCAGCCTTTACGTTTTTACACCACAACTGTACATGCATGTGTGTAATACTATGTTCTTAGTGTTCCACTAGGAACAGCCAGTGGCTACACGCCCCTATCAGCATGTTGTTGTTGCAGCTTTGCAGCTCCCTCCTGGTTGGTTACGTTGCATTTTGGATAATGAGGAGATTATTTTTAAATCACTGCTAGGCATTGCTTGGTATTTTATAGCAGCTGGAAGAGAAGGAGGTGGAATGATGAAAGGTTGGAGCTCAGAAATGGAGCAAAACTGCTGTTTTCCTGCTAACTCTTCTGAACAGGTGGCTAAGTAAGCCAATTAAACAGACTTTAAGAACAAATGATGATAGTAATCCATTGTCTGGGATCATTGAAATGCGCTGAGTGGAATCTTGTCCCCAGAGCTGCCTGAATAATGAAAGTCTATTTTGGTGTAATTTTATTGTTTTCCTGTGTTCATTGAATGTTCAGAGGAGCTTGCCTTCCCTCTCTCTCTGGGCTGGGCTTCAGGGCACACAGCAGCCTGGCAGCATGGGCTGTGCCTGGCTGCTCGTGTCCTCCTCAGATGCTCTCCTCTGCGTGGCCTTGCTCAGAGGTGATTAAGAAACCAATCAGTGACCGATGAGCATTGCTGTGTGTGTGATGGGGAGGGCAGTGGGAAATTTGGGTTTTGCTCCCGCTAAAGACAACGAATGGCCCAGTGGCTTGGGTACTGCTAGAGAACCCCAGGACCAGCACTGTGAAGCCATTGTGGTCCTCACCACTCAGCTCCCTCTGCTGAGCCCCTGCCTTTGCAGGTTGCTTTGTGTTTCCTTTTTGCTTTTAAATCCGGGACAGAAAGGAGTTGTGTGGAATTATTTCAGGCTATCGTATGGTAACAACTCCACGTTGCCACGTAGGGCTGCATGAACCGGTGACCCAGTGACAAAATAAATTACGTGTGAGCTGAGGGCTGGAGATGGTGAGTGGCAGAAGAATGGCGCTCCAAATTGTGTTCAAGAGATCCTGTATTCATTTAAGAAAAGTAACTGTTTAGCCAATTTATTCATTTGACAAGTTCCTTTTTAACCA
Organism: Chrysolophus pictus; assembly: GCA_037305975.1. Classification (NCBI taxonomy): domain Eukaryota; kingdom Metazoa; phylum Chordata; class Aves; order Galliformes; family Phasianidae; genus Chrysolophus; species Chrysolophus pictus. The sequence continues at coordinate 15,666,728 of CM074586.1, forward strand.
TCTTAATTCACCATTTAGCCTACAGTGCCCGTCATTAGCTTATTAGATATTCATCGAAAGAGATTTTAGCATAAATACGGTTCCACAGAGGATTACACACAGGGAATCTATTCTTTTAACCTACTTATTTGGATACCAAGTATTTGTTGAAGTGGACTCGTATTTACTTAGTCCCTTAATGAAGTCTAGAAAAGCTTTTCTGCAAAGGGAATATTGTTTTGTAAAAATTAGCTTACTTAAATAGTTTTCAAAGTCATCTCAGAACAAAGATTTCAAAGACAGAGCGCCAGCCTAATATTTACTTTTTACGCCGTACGGTAGTTTAGACTTGCCAGAAAAAGTGCACTTGCTTTTTTGTGTTGTTTTGTTTAAATTTCTCTGTTTCTAGTTGTGAGATATATATGTCATTTCTAGGGGTATGGAACTAATTGAGGAATATGTCCTGCCCTTGTTGAGGTGAACAGGGCAGATAAATAAAAACTCCATTGGACATAAATCTCCTCCACTAACATCAAAGAAACAGGATCCTGCTAAGTGTATTTGTATAATGCAGTAATTTATGCAAAAAGCAGCTTTTGTCAGCAATGCAACAAAGCAGCTTTGATAAATGTCCCCTAATTTATTGTCATGTATCTCAAATCAAAGTAAAACATTTACAGCCTGCACACTGAAGGAACCCAGGCCCAGGGCACTTAAAGGGTTTCTCTCCCTCTCCATCTCCAGTCCCCCCCGCCCCCCTTCTTTTTTTTAAAGTACATAAAGCTAAGTTGGGCAAAAGGTTAAAAAGGCTCTGTTTAGAATGCTAAGTACTTTATACAAATTATAGGAAAAATAATAACGGAGCTGCTTAAAGAATGACAGAAAAGCCTGTACAAATTCAGATTAAAAATCCGCTTAGCTTTTCTCTTCTGGGTGATGTTTAACAAATCATAATGCAGGCGCTAATTGTGTTTTACAGGGACAATCCCAGTGTCTGGGGCTCTGAAAAAAGAGTGAAACAGTGATTGGAAATGGTAAGTGTTGGCCACAGTGCTTCACTGCCCTTCTCAGTCTCCTGAGCCTTGCCAATATGGAAGTCAACCCAAATGTGAGATGGTGGAAGGAGATGTTACCACTGACTTGGAGATAAAAATGAGCCCCCAAGGAGGAGAAAGCCGAAGTGCCAAAAGCTTCATCCCCACTGCTGGTTCTTCCATGGTACGGAGACTCACTGACTTGAGCTTCTCCCAGCTTCTAGGGAGATGCAATGGCCCTGTCTACAGAGTCAGTCCCAGAGGACCATTTTACAATGGAAAGTTCACACAGTGAGGTGTGACTGATGAGGCAGGATCTGAAATGGGGTGGCCACAGTGCCGGTGAGGACATGGGTGCCCCGCAGCCAGGCTCAGAGCTTCAGGCCTAGCCTCTGTCAATGGGTGCCACTAGGAGCATGTCCCTGGCTTCACTGCCTCTGCCACATTGTGTGCCACCTGGCTGGTCTGGTCACTGGGTGTCCTGGGTTGGGCCGTGACTGGGGAGTGAGCATCCCATGGGGTGAGCTGGGAGGAAGGGGAGGAGACAGGGCTGGTGTGTAGGCATCACCTCTGACAGTGGGGATGGACATGGGGCCACGGACCATCCTGTGGCCATGTCTGGGGACAAAGGGGCAAACTGCTACCCTATGGACCGGGATGCTGTCCTGCAGTGCTGCTGAGGAGCAGGAGCTCACTCGGGAAGGCCTGGAGCTGGCTCACAGCAGGGAGGCTGCCAAATGCTGATAAATTAAAAGTATGTGGGCTTGTCAGTCACCTGCACTGCCTTCCAGTTACAAAGACCCAAAGTGATACGGCTGCTTCTCGAGACCCTTTGATATTTAGGGGGAGTGATAAATTCAGTTCTGTTTCTGCAGAGATCTAGAGCAGCTCCACATGTCAGATTGCTTCAGAAGTAGACAGCATTTCTATGTTTTTTACTTAGAAAGCTCTGTTTATAATAAACCAAACATACAGCTCCAGGAGTACAATATCCTTCGAGTGGAGTTGTTTCAAAGTGTTTTACAACCCATCTGGTAGGCTGACTCGAACTATTAGGCGTGTTCTCGGAGAAAATGCTTTATTCGCACAGATAGCAGTATGTTTCTGGTACTGCAAACCAGAAGAATGAAACCTTGCAAATCCAGGCCTGCTGCACCATAAAACAGACATGAGTTCACCGAGAAAGTGAAAAGGAGATGTTGTTTTTTAAAAACGTTCTACTTTCTTTGTGTAAAGTTGTGCCTGCGTGTAGCAGAGCCGGCGCCATGCCAGCCCTCATCGGCATGCGGGGCTGCTTGCTGCAAGGCCTGTGCGTGGCTGCCTTGCTGGTGGCATCATGGCACACTCAGACTGTGAGTTAATATAAGAGTTTAAGTTCATATCATAATTGCTGGGGTTGTAATTTAAATTTTAGAAAAAGGATTCTTCAGCCACGGTGATCGAAGTGAGAGATGTTCGTGTTAAAAGCACCGAAGGTGCACTCAGCAAGGCTGATCACGGGTGCAGTGAAAGCAGTGCCTGACCACGGCAACACCTCCATCAGGTGCAGAGCTCAAGGGAGAATTCCCAGGAACAGGTAAGTTTAAAAAAAAAATAGCATCGCTAACATTCATTGACTCTTGCTGAATATTTATGGAGACCAGCCAGTGGATGTGAGTGCAGTGAAGTGGTGGGCAGGGACAGTGGTCACCTCTGCTGGTGCAGATTTGTACAAACGTGGCACGTGGGCTCTTGTTCATTGCTGGTAAAAATGCAAAGCTAATGGTGGTGACCGTGTTGAAGAATAGCGTTTGTTGCTGGTAATCTGCTCTATCAAATAGTATTATTGTGCTCTTTGTGTATATGTCTTTATACATAGAGATATGGATAAGGAGACAAGTGTATGTATGTGTGCACGTCACATTCCGTGTCTCTACATAAAGACATTTCAGGACATCCGTATTTTAGATCACAGAGCATTGCTGGAATGAGGGGCTCGCCCAGGCTGCGGCACTGCCATGGCTCATGGACCTGTAGGGACACAGCAGGTGACAATGGTTTACACAGCAGTGTGCAGGGTGGATGGTGGGAGCCCTGCCTGCAGCACAGAGCTACATATGGGAGCAGGGGGACACAGGCAGCAGGAGCTGCACTGCACTCTGTGTGCAGCTCAAGGCTGGCGGGTTCCCACATCTGCTATGGGAGGTCAAAGGAAGTCCTCAAAGTAAATTTAAAAGTACATTTAAAATGTGCACATGTAGCAGCAGCATGATCAGCAAAGCTGTTAAGCAGATATGCCACATTAAAACCAGTCTCCTGCAGGCACCAGCAGAGCTGCTCCTAGATGGCAGTCAGGTGGCGGCCAGCACCCAGAGGGACAGTACCTTCCTGTCACTGTCACTGCTGCTTCTCTGTGCTTACTGCACCACTGAACCACTTCTCTGTGTCTTAGCACTCAGAGAAATGAATGGGAGCCTTCCCTCCTCCATGCTAAGAGGGCAGCAGGTGTGCTTTGCACAGCCAAACCAGCAGCAGCTCAGGATGCCATGGGCCTGCCCATGCCCGCAGTGCCCAGGTTGAGGATGCCCCTGCCCTCTCCCCACCCACCCCCCACTGCCAGCATGGTCCTGCTGCATGGGGTGCTGGCCATGCATGCTCACCCTGTGCCCTCCCTACTGCATCCATTTTCCCTTTCTTTTTGCATCAAGGCTTTGTAATGAAATTTTATCCCAATATGTTTAAAGCAGAGACAGCTGTGAGTAGCTGTTAAATAGACACAGAGAAGAGCTTGGACCAAAATATGCATGTTCAACACAGTGCTTTAGCTGTAAGTTGTGCTACGAGACCGCAAAAATGAAGAAATCCAAACGTATTAATTGTTTGAAACGTTGTAAAGGCAGGCATCCTCTTAGAGGTCTCACTTTATCTCAGCGCACTTATCTGGGAGCAGTACATCTGACACACAGTTTCGGTTTATTGTGTAATGCTTCAAAAAGAAGTAAATGCAAATTGCCAGTAATGATCCTTATAATTTGAAACGCAACCAAAATCAAGCTTTTTGAGCAAAGAAATAGAACGAGATTTTGTTTTTGTTCATCGCATCTCACAAATTAGTCTTAATGTGACACACACATTTCAAAGGAGTTCACGTTCAGTGCGAGCAGGCCAAATAAAGAAACACAACAAACCCAGCCCCCCCATCTCAGAACGTGGCATTAAAACCACATGGATTTTAAATTCTTGCTCTTACACTCAAAATTGCATTAACAGATTTTGACCTCAAGAGTAAGGCACGTTACGTGTTTGAAGGCCCAGCACTGCTGCTGCGATCCACAGCACTGCTCCCACATACTGCCTGAGTGAGGCCCTGCTGATGCAATAGTGGCCCGCATATGTCTCGTATTAATGGTATTTTCCTAATAGTAATAGCATTAAAGCCTGCCTACCTAGCTATTGAGTTACCTTATTTAGGGTAATTTGCCCAAAAGCCTAACCTGGAGCATGTGAACAACCGTATCATTTTATAACACTTAGCTTTAAGATATCAGAAATCAAAGCAGGCTGACAGTCTGATTCCAGAACTAGTGGTTTTCCATTTAAAAAAACAAAAACTGTTGTGTTTCTTGAATTAATTCATTATCTGGATTTTGTATTTTCCACATGGAATTGATGAAGAAAAATTTTTTTCTAAAGAACGAGATGAGCAAAAATTCACACATGGAAAACAAATGAGCATTGGGAAGCACTCCTCGTAGCTAATGGCTACTTGGTCTGGTGCCAGAATTCATACAGATCCTTAAAATCAAGTAAATTATGCCCGTAGTGATAGCTCCCTTTTGCTGGAGTCCCACAACAAGCACCAAACGGTGGAACGGCGCACAACTGCCAAATTCCATTTTTCACCTCCCATTTCCTTTCAGCTGAGCAGCCTCGTTCCCAGCAGAAAGGCCCATGCATTTTTTATGGCTCCCCTCCCAGCCCCATGTGAAGGGCCTGATCCTGCCCATGGCACAGGGCTCTGAGGACAACGCCTACCGTGGGGTCAGCGTGTCAGTGGATGGCAGTGGTGGTGGCAGTCAGACGCACGCGTCTTTCCACTGAAGGGAATGGAAAGAATTGGGTCTTGCAAAGGAAATAATCATAAAAAAAAAGCCTTCTTCTTTGGCTTGATTCCTTTGATAAGATCGCTCGCTGAACTCAGAGGTTAGGAAATGTGCCGCTCGCCGTGCGCCAGATTAACAACTGTTGAATTCTGTGCTAGAAAATTCAGCTGGATTACAGAAATATCTGTTAAGACGAGGATAAATATTTATAAACAATCTTCCTTGCAGAACATGTCTCCATCATTCATTTCCCCGTGATGAAAAATCTGGAACAATGGAACTAATGACTACATTGTTCCAAAGTTAAATCGTATATCTAATAAGGAAAATACTAAAATGAGCCAAATTCTTTATGAACACAACAGCGAAGCAATTAAAATAAATGTGATTTTCCAGATCAAAACTTCTGGCTGTTAATTGCTAGATGGCACCTATCCTAGTCATATGAGTTTCCCTCGCAGCTGTTTTTATTTCACGATACATTTTGGGCTCCCCAGAGCCGTGCTGAGCTCGGACGTGGCGGCAGCGCGCCCGGACAGCTGCGTGGGGCTGCGGGGCTCACGATGCACTGCTGGGCCAGGCCTCGGGCCAGGCGCGTTCTCGCTGCTTGCCCTTTGCTTGGCCGCTGGTTACAGTGGGGATGATGGTGGGCACTGTGCAGAGCGCTTCCCAGAAAGAGTATTTTGGAGGATATGCTTCCGTCATACGCTGTGTCCTAGTCATGGCATCTGGCTGAGTCATACCCTTACCTCTTCACTCTCTGCATTTGACTTTAAAAAAAAAAATTGTTCATGGATGCCCTAGCACAGCAGCAGTGGGGCAGGGCAGGGGCTGCAGCCCAACAAGACCAGGGCTCTTTAACCCACCCCACCCCAGGGCTGAAACTGCACACTGGAAATCTGGCACGCTCCAGCCAGCTTTACTTGAAGCTGCACTTTGGTATCTGTAGGTTATTAATGAGATTAAAGAACTCCGTTACAGGGAATGACAACTGCAGTTTGTCCAACATTAAGCAGATATTGGCATCCTTAGGTGTGAGTAGGGAGGCAATGATCTCAGATATTGAACGAGCTAAAGCCATGAGCAATATGATATTGATTAGACAATGGGTATTGTATTTACCCACATAGCTTTATTGGGTGAGGCTCAATGTGATGTGTTTTTATTTGGGAAACTTAAGGAAGATAATTAAAAATGCTGTAAGGAGAGCCCAGCAGCCTTTGTGCTTTGCTTTTTAAAGGCTGCAGATGTCCTGTCTTCTTTCTTTAAAACGGCATGCGCTCCCTCTCCACCTTCCAAAAGATCAAGGGTAATAATAACAACAATAATAATACAGTGTCCTGGAATTTTTCTACATGCCTCAAGAGAACTTTAATTTTTTCCAGAAACTGTTTTCTGACAACAGCCGCCCCGTGGACTTTTCCTGTTCCCCAGTATGCATTCCCAGTGCTGCTGCAGCCGAGTTAAAATGCTGTCTTTTAGATACGAGGTCTTTTATGTAGAAAACCTTTCTACTGCTGAACAAAACCCTGCCTGCAGCACAGGGCAGTCCTGACCCGGTGAGCAGGTAGCGTTGTGCACTGTCAGCTTGTGCACCCGGGCAGCCCATTGTGGCCTCTGTGACAGAGCTCAGGAGCCTCACATCCACAGCCCAGCGGTCCAGGCATGCACAGAGAATGCATCCTCCCCATCTCTTCTGCTGTTTCTCCCATCAGCTGCATTCCCTTTCCCCAAGGGCTTTTTTCCATTTCTTTTTGGTTTATAATCCCACAGCAATGCCCAGCCCAGCTGTGTTCCCATCTTGCATCAGAAGGCTGACTCACTGCAGCGCTCCTTCCATGGGACACGGGTCCACGTGGCTGCAGGCAGGGCCTGGGCCTGGCACACAGCGAGGCCTGCATCCAGCTCAGGGCTGAGGCCAGCCCCCGTGTGCCACCCTCTTTGCCTCTGCCAGGGCTGGTTAAGCTGAGGTGTGATGGCTCAGCCTTTCCCCTCCCTCCACGGACGGCTGCTGCTCTAACTCCCCACGCTTTTGGCCATGGGCCGTTTAATATTTTCCTCTAGTTTAGCCATCTCCAGTCACCAGAGCTGCTGCCGACTCCGCTCCCATGGGTGAGGCAGCTTCTCACAGCCACCACTTCCTCTGCTCTCCAACCTGATGCTTTCCAGCTCTGCGCTTTGCAAGGCGAGGCAGAGGAGCGTGTGCCGAGCCTCCATCTGCACCACATCACGGGAATACAAAATGGCACCAAGTCCTACTTTTCCTCATTAGATGTGGGCAAAGTTGGCTGGAGCACAAGTGCGAAAGCTCATCTTTCTTCAGCTGCTTGTAATTCATGCTTGAGCAAGAGAATTATTTGGGGCTTAAGTCAGAGTCTTCTAAGTAGGTCACAGTTCTTCTAGACCCAAACTCCTGCATATGACTTCTCAGAAATGCAGATCCCTGTCCTCCTGATTTGTGAAACACCTCAGGAGCCCTCTTATCAACTTTATCAGCTACTCAAATGAATCCATAAAACAAGTAGCTACTGAGAAGTTGCTTCCTGCATGGAGTTCAGACTTGGAAAGATTCCCCTGCCTTGGGTGGCAGCCATTTCTGTCTCATTTGTATGGCTAGTTTCTTGCATTTTAAGGATGCTCCACTGTAGCCAGGCAAATGAATGCACCCTGCAACTCCTCTGGTCTTTGCAATTAACAAGAGGACAAAAAGCTATGGAGAAGGCAAGGAAGCTCCAGCCCACATGGGGTACGCTGGCTGAAACAAACACATGCAGTGCAGTCCACGCTGTAAAACAGCATTCATTTTAGTGGTGCAGAGGCTGATTTGCCAAATCATCAGAGCATGTGTTAGATGTTAGTCTGTAGAATAGAACTACAGCTTCAGACACACCCGGAGATAAAATGAGGAAGATACAAGAGCTCAAGAAGCAGCAGATTGAAGTGGAATGGCACAGTGCAAGGATGTGTTAAGAGTTCTTTGCTGCACTGATGGCATAAGTAAGTTTTTCTGATACTTCTGCAGGACAGTTCTGAACTCCTCTAGCAGCTTACCATCTGGGCATGAAAATGATAGCATTTGCTTTTTTCAGTCATCTAGAAAGTAAGTTTTACCTCCTCCTCCAGTAGCAAGATGAGTCCGGACTACACTGACATGGGGGAGAAGTCAGAACTAAGCACACTCTGTATGTCTCGCTAGAGGAGTTGCAGTTGAGTCTGATTTTAGTCATCTGGCCAGGGGAGACAATCCATAGGTATGGACTGTAGTTGTCAGCAGTCAGATGTTAATGGGGCATTTCTCTGCATTATGGTGCCATGCATTTAGATTTCTGCCCTTGATTGCTGCTTTGGCGTGCAGTGGTGAAGTGCTGGAGCTGGATCACAGCTCAGCTCTGTGGCTGCATTCGGATCCCTGAAATGAGCTGAAGTGCTATTTTACCATGGAATACAGGATGCCCTCATGCTTTCATGCTTTATTTTTGATTCTGTGAGGTTATTTTCACTTCCTCTTCTGAAAAGAAACAAAATGTTAGATGTCTAATTGAATGGACTGCTGGAAAAGATGCATAAAAAGGTCTGGCACATGAACTTCTGTTAAGCGAATGCCTTTGTTTCCAAACAGGCCAGCGATAACAAATATTTATTGACATTTCCCGTCCACAGGGGCGTTAGCAATTATAATTTGCTAGTACGTAGCTCATGAGTACTTACAGGTTTTGAACAGAACATCTGTTGGTCAAAGATGAAAAAGGAGCTTGAAAAAAAAAATGTTTTTCCAGGGTTATGAAACTAACAGCATCACAAATTATCACTAGGAAAACAGTTCAAAAACCTGAACTTGCACTTGTGGAAAAAGGAACACAGATAGAGGAAACAGATAAAAACGCGTTGTGTTGGTAGGCTTTGTTTTCTGCAATGATGTATTGTTCCAGCGAAGCGGTTAACAAACAAATTATTGTCTGCGTCCGAAACAGCCAAATCTTTGGTTCCACCGAACAGATGTTAAGGTGAAGCAGATTAAAGCCGAATTCACAATAGGGCTGCTCCACAGGAAAGGTGCCCTAAGTTTATCTATTGTTAAATAATATAATTTATCGTCTTAGAGGGCTATGGAGTAATTTCTGTTCCTTTTTACTTTTTGAACAAAGATTTATAACATAGATAATCCCCAATTTTAGATATTTGCTGCAGGTTATATTTGAAAGAATTTCCCAAAAGACTGATAACCCCTTTTTTTCCCTTAACCACAGTCAAACCAGTGAACTAATATGATGCCTGCTTCAAATAAATGTATTTGCTGCCTCTGTGCATGATAAGTTTTCATTTAGTCTACGATCAGCTGACAGTATGCAAGTTTGCAGATACCAGTAATTGAATACAGATAACCTTGGTTGTTGACCTATGCAGAGGCATGGCTGTCTAGTTTCCATTGTTTCTGTTTTTGCTAGTTGACACAAAACTGATGTGGGCTGAATTTATATATTAGCCATCCATTATAGTGGGAATTGCTTATCATTGTGGATGGATATTGCAAGAAGTTTCTATTTATTTAACCTAATAAGATGGCAGAAACAAACCTGATTGGGCCCACTCAGGATCGGAATTAACCCTTAGTGGTCCAGTTAATTGCTGCACGGTAACAAGGCACGTAAAGGATGCTTGCCTTATTTCTATTTTTCACATAATGATTTTCTTTTCAGTTAGAGGGATTATTTCATTTAGCAAACAATCCTTGCAATATTGAGAAACTGAATCTGAGGGTTGCAAAAGAGCTAGATAGTGCTGGATATCCAAATCCTCTTGGCTTCTGGCCCCGGCCGATGACCATTCTCCCAGAGGAACTGGAAGCCCAGACTGAACAGACAGTGAGGTAGAGGTTAGCATATGGTGCCAGGGTCAGCGGTGGCACAGTCCCCATCAGTGCTCCTCCCAGCTCTCATACACTGGAGTCAGATCGAGATGCCTTTGGTTGTCTGCAGTGTTTCTGACCAGTTTGGTTTTAACATCACACTGGTCACAGTTAGATGTGCGAGTTTCCAGCTACCTGTATGGTTATTTAGATTCAGAGTAGTTTTACAGATGCAGTTGCTTACACAGAAGACCCTGTGAAGGTGAAGGATGAAGGCCCCTGTTGCAGCTTAGGGATGACCAATACATAAGGATGTAACAAAACCAGAGAGACATCTTTTTTATCTCTATTAAAACAGTGTTCAAACTCTGATCCCACTGAATTCAAGGCAGCTAGCTGATCAGTTAGCATTTTGAGCAGCTTTTCTCCCACCTTAGAGGAGCAGATTCTAAAAGCAGTTTCTGCTTTTAGCCCTATTCAGAGCAGCAAAAGCAAGTAACGTGAAGTCCCAGGACAGCTGAATTCTGGTTTTGTTAAGCTGCGATGTCAGTCAGGTTGGCTAAGCTGACTTGGCTTTTGAGATGGCTTGGGTTTGTTTATTTCATTTCATTTTATTTTGTAAATGTCCTCCTTGCAAATACAGTCTTAAAAATCTAGGGAACTATAAAAAGGAGACCTGTAAGCATCCTTTTTTGTCCACCTTTCTGAACTTACCTTGCTTAGGGACTCCTTGTGAGGACTGACCCAGGACGCTGTGGGAATGCTGCACCCAGTTAAGGTCTCGCATTGCTCTTCTGCCTGCATTTAAGGATGAGAGGTGCCTGGCAATATT
>CM074586.1:15682500-15720000 GCA_037305975.1 Chrysolophus pictus
CAAGTTACACGATTTAACTGCAGAAATGTAACAGATATAGTTTGTTGTTTAACTCACTAAAAATATTTAAACATACAAAGACGCTTAGAACATTTACAGTCATATCTGAAATTAGAATGTGAGAAAATTGACTTTTTTTTTCCTATTTGAACTCATGCAAAACCTTTGCAGTCTCCACGAAGGCACGCAGATGCAGCGATGGGACCTCATGATGGATTGTTAGTGTGTGCATGTGGACATGAAACCGTGAACAGAGGAATTTGCACAGGCCAGCATTCAGGTTTCGTTCTGAAACCCCGGCAGAATCAGACCCCTAACTCTGCTGGTGTTAAACACGAAGGCAGTGTGCAGCTTTTCTCTTGCATGGTTTCCCATGTAGTACTGCTGACCTACCTCACTGCAGCTACAGCTGCTCAGGCCCTCGCATGCCTTCAGGCTTTCCTTCCGAGAGTGCTTCTGGTGCCAGAGGGTTTTGGCAACAGTTGTAATGTGCATGATTATTTCCATTGAGGAAACCATTGGTGATAACAGCAACGAGGAGGTATGCGGGTGTAAGCCACAGCTTGCTGAAGGCATGAGACCATTAGGGTATGTAAGGATAGGCTCCTGATGCTGTCAGAGAGGAAGCGGCTCTGCACGTGAAATAATGTAGGGAAGGGAATATGCTAAACATAGTTTAACCCCTAAGCTGCCCCCTGTGAATAAAGTGTTTCCAAAAGCGTTCAGACTTGGCTTGAGCTAGGTGCTCATTCAGCTAATGAAAAACATTACATGCCCTCTGTCTAACCAACCTGATATATTTGCAAAGCATTACAGCAAAAGGAGATGCTTTTTGGTCACTTTTGTTGCCATGTTCCCTGATACCAGTGTTGACGTTATAAACTCGAGCAGTATTTTAAGTTGCTGTAATCTTAAATTTTGTTTCCTTATGCAGCTGCCCAAGCCAGCTTACATGCTGATCAGGATCTGCTGCAGCCTGGGAATAATCTGGCACCAGCTTCTTGGGCAGGCGCGTAAATCCTTACTGACATCAATGAACTGAAAAATTCTGAGGCCTGGCAGTGACAAAGGGAATAGTGAATGAGAGCAGTATTTCTTTATATTGATCTACCTTTCCTCATCTACTAATAACACTGGCTGCTTACCCTCTGTAATAAGCTGTGATGGGTGCTATGTGGGTCTTTGCTTTCCAGTTCTCCAGTGTCAGTACACACAAACCAAGAAACCTCCCAGTAAATGAGCTGGCTAGGACTAGATAAAATAAAGTGTATTAACATTGTTAATGTTTGCAGTTCAAACTCTTGTTTGACAAATTTAGACACTGGTTTTATACCTAAGAATTCCTCCAACCAATACTTAGTGTCTTCAACTCGGTCTACCAGCTGGGAAGAGCAGACTCCCTGCAAGAGAAGGGAAGGGATGGGTTCCCCAAAGCCCCACAGCCACTTGGGGAACCTGGGCAGATGCTGATGACTTTGTATTGGTCCCAATCCCTTACTTTATGGAGGAAATTGGAGTTGATTCCGTTGTTTGGATTTCTGCTTTTAATGGTACTTCTCAAGCTATTTCTGTGCATCATCAAAGGTAGTAGTGTGTGAGCAATTACGCCCAAAATAATATTTCATCAATTTCTCAATCAAGATTTGGTATGCTTTAAAGAGACTGTTTCTGAGACGCACCTAAATACAGGATGATTTTATTTCCTGAGGAAAGTGCAGAGTGTGATAAGTGGATGCGACAGAAGTTGGTAAGATGATGGAAAAAACTATTAGGAACAAGGATTTAAGAACTCCTAGTGTGCATCACACAACACATAGTTAAACAGTGGAACTCAATACCCAGGATGTTGTGGATATAAAAAATGTCTATGGCCTTAAAAAGTGATAACAAAAAGTAATGGATGAAATAAAAATACATCAAGGATTTTTATCCATCAAGCCAAAGAGAGATACTGGCTCTGACTCAGTTAATGAGAGCTGCTGAAGTCAAAGCCAGGAACCTGAGATATGGGGGCAGTGGTATGGAGATTTTCTTTTGTGGTCTCTATCCTAAGTGCATGCTGGTGGAGAAGGAAAAACGTCCTTCCTAAACAAGACGCTTGTTCTGATCCTTATACAACCAATCTAAAATAAGGCAGTGATTAAAAAAGTACAAGCAGTGATACATACCTTATGAATAGATGCCTGCCCTTCTGACACAAGACTGTGTAGGTACTGGTATGGTCCTGAGCAATAAGCTGATGTTAAGTGCTCCTTGAAAGTCAGCTGTGCTGTGCTGTTTAGCACAAGAGCTTTTTGCAAGGATCCTTAAAGTTCATGCCAGTGTGTTGGCACAGCAGTGAGAGGCAGCCAAACAAACCAGAGGGCGTTTTCTGTGGGAAAATGCAAAATTTCAATTTGTTTGATAGCTCTGAGTCAAGCAAGTCAAATGTCTATTAAATGTTTTAAAGTTATTCATCAGATAGAGAAAATACTTTCCAGGAAAATAGGTTTTTCTCTGGGGTTGAGAAGCTCTGTGCAATGGATTCAGCCGCACTGAGCACCTTCAGGAGGACCCAGGCCAGGGCCTACCTGTGCCACACACAGCGAGAGGTGTGCATAAGTCTGGGCACTGCTTCAGCTAACAACTCTCCACCCTGAAGCAATCGCAGGTGGCATGGGCTGACCCCAGCCCAGGAATCAGGCGGCTGAGGGAGTCCAAGACATCTCAGTATTCGTTACTGGCCCACTGTCAGAGATTACTGCTCTCAATCCCCAGGTCCCATCCTTGCCATCCAGAGTACACTTTTAAATGTGTCTTAAATTACAGCAATTTTTGAGGGTTTTTTGTAAACTGGTCACAGATGCACAAGTCCTTGCAAGTCCTTTATACGCTAGACCTGGTGAAATAGAGGCTGGCCAGTCAAGATGAGAGGTCACTATGCAAAACCTACCCCCACCCCTGCTCCTTTTACCTTTATACAGTTTGCTGGTGCAGTAGGACGGTCCTGTGAGAATGCGAGGCTGTTGCTCCCCTCCTTTTCATGCTTGGGGTATCCAGCACTTCCCCTGGAGTACTCTCTTATGGTCTGGATTTCAGTTGGAACAGGACAGGGAGGTTGAGGACTCATAAAAAACTGAGGCAGAATGGGAGCCTGCGAAGAGCTAGGTCCATGCCAAGAATAGAGGCAAAGTGAGACAGGCTAAATCAAATGCATCCAAGAAAATTTGCACGGATACGTCTACCAAGGAAAATACATACATTCATAGAAGCAGAGATTTAGGTGAATCTAAGGCAACTGCCTTAAATTCACCACAGTTGCCTTTCCAGTAGTTCACTGATTTCCCCCCACAGTAGTCTCTCATGTTTACTTTGGCATTTGTAGGGAAAATGTCAGCGGAGTGCTGCTGTGAGTGTGCCCTGCTGTATGATGTTGAGCTGTTCCAGTACCACGGCAGCTATTTTCCAACAGATTAACATTCAGATACTGGGAGAGTTCATCCAGTTCACATAAATCTGCATAGAAATTTTATTAACTTGTATTTGGTGGGCCACCTACAAAATGAAAACAGATTTCTTACATTCCTGTAAGATAGAAGAGACAAAATTAAAAAAAAAAAAGTCTGTGAAAACATACGCCTTGCTGAAAAAATGAAAGTACTAATCTTTCAAACAGTGGCATTTGCGTTCCCAGCGCCTCTAAATAAAAACAACAACTTAATTGTCTACTTACTGGATTCGTTTTTTCCTTGTTTGGCTGAAGAGAAACATGCCAGCGGGAAGAAAAAATGGATGTGAGCAAAATTAAGGCACTGGGTTGGCACTTGGGAGATCTGGTTTCAGTTCCTGGCTCTGTCAAACACTTCCTATGTGACCTTGTAAATGTCACTTTTGAGCATGTAAAACCATCTGGCCTGATCTAGTGAAACATGTATTTAATTTTAAGATGCAAGTAGTTTCACTTACATCTCACACGCCTAAATTTAAAGACATGTTTACATGCCGTGCTGGTTGGGAGCCACAAGGCACGGCCACTGCCAGGGCGGAGCGCTGCCCCGCTGGCTTCAGGATCCCAATTTTGTCCCTTTTTGCCCCAGGTTTGTCAGAGCAGAGGCAGCCACCCTCCTGCTGAGTGCAGCACCAGCTTGGTAAGCTCTCGTGCTCAGCATGGGAGTAATGCAAATAATTCACATCGAGGAAAGCCGTGGATTCGGATGCTGTTGTTGTAAATAAAATCTGCATTTAGGCACTGAAATAGTGGCCTGATTTGTAGAGTTGCTGAGCAACCAACGCTCATAAAGTCAAGAGCCCATGAACGCTTTGTACTTCAGAAAATCAGGTCAGTTATTTGGAGGCTAAAAACAGAAACTGAACCCCGATTTCAGGGCTTGAAAATCTGCCCTCGTTGTCTTCAGGTGCACTCTGACGCCCTGTCCCTTGTCGTTATAACCAGCCATACCCACAAACACTGCATCAAGCTGAGATTCAGAAGTAAAAATACCATCATTTAACCATTTCATTGTTTTCTAAATGTAATTAAAAAGACGAGTTCCACTGAGACATTCTAAATATATGTATATAATATACATATGTGTAGACACATGTTTCTAATGTAAATGGTATATATAATGTTATTTTATGGCATAGCAGATGTTTCTTAATTCCCTCCCACCGCACACTGAAGCAAGATTATGCCAGGCTATTTTATTATGAATAATGTGCTTGCTCCATCATTAAGAGGGTTATTAAAGACATAAACAAACTTTTATGCCCTGCTTTTCAACAGCTGCTGGTGGTCTACAAAGTGATAATCCCGCTTTCAGCGAATATTCTTAGACTTAAAAATAAATAAGGAAAAAGTAAATACACGGCGCAGGCATCCAGGCTGACTTGTGAGTGGGCAGACTGTAAGTGTGACATCTCAGTGCCACGGAGGTGGAGGTGGCACTGCTCCTGTGCCAAAGCCTCAGACCGTGGGCTGGAAATGAGATGATTGCTCCGTGCACTGTCCCTTCCCACCGCCACATGGGAACTCCTGTGCTAAGTAAACGAGCCCGACTGGCATTTATTTCAGTGGTGAGAGCAGGAGAGCAAAAATTCGAAGGCAAAAAAGCAAATGCTGGCTTTAAATAAACAAATAAACATCTCGCAAAAATACAGCGCGCACAGTAGCTGTTTTTTCCCTTCCTAATTAATTACGTGGCAGAGACACGGCTGCAGATCCTGTAGCCTTAGCTTTGAAGAAAATCAGCTGAGTAGGTTTTGTAACTTCAAACAAAAGGGTAGGACGGGACAATAAAGGTTACGTGGCCGTGTTCCGTCACAGGCGCTATCGCTGTTAATTTAAACGGATGTGACCCCTACACGACAAAGCTCCAAAGGTGTACGGGGAAGAAGGTTTATTCTTATAAATAGGACCGATGCCAGGTCAAGCAGGCCCCCTCTCTTTGGACTTCCTAAAGAAAACAGCTTCAGACAGCTGAGCAAAAGAGTTATGGAGAGTGCTGAGATAGGAAATATCCACGGTTCCTGATATATTATGGTTGGCCCAGGAAACAAGGAAGCTGAGAGGCAAAGGTAGTCCTAAAGGTGCTAAACTGCACAGCGCTAATGTACACAACAACATCCTCATACAAGCAGATGTTTAAAGAAAAGAAGGGGGAGGGGGGGCTGGGAATGGCATTTAGGCCACGTTGCACTCACCCTAGGGAGGAAAACTGAAAAAGGGGAATGTGGAACCAATTTTCAAGCTTGAGCAACTGAAAGTCTATTAAATGATTCTGTCATCAACATGAGATGAGAAAAAAAGTAATAATTTATACAACAAATTGGGTAATTGTAGCTGCACGGACAAATGATATTTCTTCCCTGATAACTGAATAAACATTGTTACAAGAGGAAGGTTAGAAGGAAATAGCCACTTTGGTGAACTACAAGCACCAGGTCTCTGCTTCTGTTCGTGTCAAACGAAAGGCACTGCAGGCTGAAGGGCATAAAGCTCCTGATCACAAACAAATATTCTGAGCTGCTTAGGGGACTTTTTTTTCAGAAACTGAGCTGATAAAGATGGGCTCAGCTTCACGTAACTACCAGCAATCTCAGCCCGATCACTGCATCACATCAAATTTAAATTAGTTTAATTTTCTTGAAGATACAGCAGTGTAAACTGGAGGAATTAACAGTAATAATGTGCCTTATTACCACTTAATTCATTTACTGAAACTATTATTTTCTTAAACGTAAGATGCATAACAAGCAACAAAACAAACAGGACAAACCTGGAGTGGGTGCATCCAGGAACCACGCAGCGGGATTGCCATAGGTGCAGCCGTGACACCGGGCTGTTGGGCAGAACCTTCCAACTGAGCACTGGGTACATCAACAGTCAGCCAGGGCTGCACCTGAAGCACGCAGGCAGCCCAGCAGCCAGAGCACACGTGGGAACACATGCACGGCAGCCACATTCCGGAGCTTCAGGGCCTTGGTGCTGTATTTTCTTTTCTGCCACAGCCTTCCTGCGGGACGCCTGTGGCCTCTGCATTGTTCTGGGCAGACCTGTGCTGGGTTGTGCCTCGGGGAACAGCTCCAGCAGTCCTTCCTGCGGGGTCACTGCTGAGAACAAATCCTTAAACAACCCACCTGGCCCGGGGACACGCAGCATGTAGGTCTGGTCTCCAAACTTGTTAGCCCTAAGGTTGGGGGAAGGCCACGTATGTTTCCTTACAAGGCTTGCCTAAAGCACAAGCACAGTTAGAAACTCACCTTCCATGGGAAATGGTGGAGGCTGTGCCGGCGTGCGGCCACACCATCTGGCCATGAAGGTGCCCAGCAGTGGCTTGCTTACGGCTGCACAGTGGAACGGAAGGGATTGGGAGCACAGGCTGTTGGATTGCTGTGGGCTGTTGGGTTGCTGGGGCGTCAACAGGACGCAGGCTGCAGGGGCCACATGTGCTGAAAGGCCAAGGGCCGGCTCCTCTGCTGCAGGCTGGGCCTTGAGGAGCTGAAACGAGGAGGTACAAAGGAACACGGGGCTGTGCTAGGATCAGTTTCCTGTTTGATGTCTTTCTGTGTAACCGTTCTCTATCCGAACGCAGGCATGTGTGTAAACAGCGCCAGTCCCCCGTGCCTGAAATGAAAAATAATAAAAATATATTTACATGACTTTAACATTAGGCTATTAGAAAGCTGCAGTCAGTATAACAGAGAGGAGAAAAAATTACAAAGAATGATTTGCATAGCAAACGCATTTCACAGTTGTTTTGGACAAATGCCCTCGGTAAATATGTTTAAAGTCATGTACAACAAGAATATTTTATCACAAGTAACCATGTTTTAATAAACACTTCGTCTTTTGGTATTTCATTCTTTCTCATCGTAATAATAGAAATATAACACCATATATCACTGTAAAACACATTTCCACATAAACGCTGATAAGCACAAAATATTTTTCATCATTTACATTTTAACTGTAATAATATATGGCAGGATTAAAGCTGCATCCATCATGTGTCTAACTAACCTTGCTGTAATGAATTTTTAAATGTAATGGTTTCTGTCACAAAGTAAAATCATACATAATATCTTTTGACACAGTATGCTGGCGTACGCGAGGTTTTAAAATGTAAATGCAACTTCATTTTTAATTAGATTTATAAACTCTAATCGCTATTTTCTTTTCTGTAAACCAAAGGGGGAAAGAAAAAAAACGTGGGGCTGCGCAAAGCCTGCAAGTTTTTCCTTAAGGTACGGCGCTGCTGGAAGTGGGCACGCACCCAGCTGTGCTGCAGGAACAAAGGCTGGGCACCGCGCACCCACCTCGTGCCACCGCCAGGAGCCGGCCGGCGGAGCTGCAAGGACAGCAGGGACAGCAAGGACAGCAAGGACAGCCCGTCCCCAGCCCTTATCCTGCGCAGCAAACAGCCCGGCTCAGAGAGGAGAATCATTAAAAATAATTTGCAGGAGCTTTCTGTTCAGCGAGCCCTTTTTTTTTGATACAATATTTCCTTCAGTGATTATCGCCGCGGACATGTTCTGCCATATGGATGGAGCCGGGCGAGGAGGCGGCTCAATACCTGAGTGGTTAATTAAGAGCTGTTGCTGGGCCACAAGAAGCAGGTTTGAAATCCCTCTTCACTCACCGACAATGAGTAGCTTTTTTAGCAGCAGCAGTCACTGGGGACAGCCAGAAGCGCAGGGTAATTATTTGAGATAACATAGAGCTGAAGAGCGCGTGTGCGCGCCCATGTGTGCGAGGGGGAGCGCGCCGGCGAGAGGGCAACGCTACAGAAAGTTTACAATAAAAAGGTCAACATCTCCTATTTTTCTGTACAGTGTCGGCAGTCTGTAATGCCTTTTTAGAGTGAATGACAATCTTTTTTTTTTCCTCTTAAAAAATGAATCTCTTATTTGGTATTCAAGCGTTGCAATTGTGAGCGTGGGGCAGCTGGGCCAACCTGAACGAGCCACGCTCACGTTATCAGCGCGGATGCTGAAATGACTTTGATTGCATTGTTGCAAAGTAGCAGTAATTCCAACATTAACTCATGGAAACCCTGCGTGCTCTCAAGAACAAAGGAGAAAAGCGGTGAAACAAAAGCCGTGAATGAAACGAAGAACGTCCTTAACACAGACATTTAGAGCTAAATTCGCAGCACACTGCCACAGGAACAGCAGAGACTGTTGGCTTTAACCAAAGGACTCACTTGAGTCAGATGAGTGTCTGGGCTTTGGCCACCACGCTGCTCGTGGCTAGGGGAACCTGGGTGTACCACTGAGCTGCCATTCCAGCCCACCACTGCCCAGCATTCAGATAGAAAGCAAACTGTGAAGCAATACGCTGAGGTCCATTTCATTTCTCAGAGCTGCAGAGAGTATGAGCATCCTTTCTTTAACCATCAATGCTCATCTACATCAGAAGCTTAGAATGCTATTTCCCTGTTTGTCTGGTTGTTTCTAAGAAAGTCTTTCTACTCCTTTACTGAGCAGCCAAATGATGAAACCTCAGTCATATGCTTTTGGCATTTCCAAAAAATCCCACATGTGATTTCCAAGTTAGTAGGCTTAAATCTCCATCCAAACAGGCGCTGTGTGCAGCTCACACAAGCGCTTAGCTTTGTGCTGTAGGGTAAAAATAAATTCAAGAGGGAGAACCTTCATCCTCCTCCTCTCTACCTCCATTTTCACATCCTCTCAGATGCTGGGAACAGCTCACCCAGAACGACAGGAGACTTTGAGGAGAGGCAATGGGAGGACATGCAGTTACTGGGCATCGACCAAAGATCCAAACCATCCGTCAGAGGGGGACACGGCGTACCTGTGCCCCTGCTCTTTCCCAAGGCAGATCTTGCAACCTTTGATGTTCCTCCAGTGCAAACAATACCACTCCAGCAGCAGCACTTTTGCCAGTGTAACTGTCTCAGCTTTGTTTAGAGACTGCCCAATATGTTAATTATCTTCTTTACCTCGGTGGCATTATACTGTCAAACCATACAACAGTCTTTAGAAAATAAAAGCTAACACCCTAAGCTGCTGTACCCGGATCCCATAATATCTATTCACTGACAATGCCTGAGCTGTCAGATCAGAAGAAGCTTCATTCGAATAAAGGTGGGCAGATGTGTGATAATGAGACAGAAGCATACAGATGCTAATATAACTGTTCAGCAGAGCAGGCTCGTCTTCGTTAGGCAGACCCAGGTAGCAGCTGCAGACTGTCAGACACTGGAATGCTGCTTTCTCTTGATTCTCATTTAAGATCAGCTTCGTTCGCTGTCTGTCAGTGAACTTTTCCCTCACAGGAGCCTGGACCCCTAGGTGATCAGTCACATTTCGACATAACTAGATGTCAAAAGAAGTTTAAGTTGTATGACGAACTGTGATGCATTCCCTGTGCTGGCTGGCAGTCTCAGCCCTCCAAGGCGTCTTGTTAATGATCCACCTGGAAACTCTAGAGTATTTCCTGTATTTTGTTTTCTTATTAAAATACCGGCTAAGCCTTTGTCAATATCCATGTCAGCAACTGTAAGCTCAAGACAATATTATCACAAGCATAATTTGATTTAAAAATGGAGCGCTGGACCGACGCTGACCAGGCAGCAGGAGACACACGGAGCGAGCAGGATGCAAGCGTTCAGCTGCTGTGATTTAGCATCATCAATTAAAACAAAATATTGCTGATTTTCTCCCGGGCAGAGGCAGGGGAAATGTAACTGAAGTTGCCCTATGCAATACGTCTGCAGCCAGGCAGCCAGCTCTGCTGATGAACACAACCAGGAATAAGATAATGGGGAGTCTCCGCAGATGAGCACACAATTCAAATACGCAGGAGCTCGGAAACACAAATAACCTGAGACTGTCACTGCACGTACTGCTGGAACCTTTGAACCAGGAGTCTCAACTCCAGCAGCCTTTCATCTGTTGCTCAGAGCTGTTTACCCGCTCGCACTCCTGTTTCAGAGAGCAGACAGGCAGAGGCTATTTTACGTACCGTACACACGTGCACGCACACTGCAGTAAACACTCTCCTACCACAGTTGTGCAGCAAGGCCAGATACCGCCTGGTGCTCAGTCACACCAGTCTTCACAGTCCTTCTCAACTCCTTTTCTTGCTTCTCGGCATTTGGATTTCAACATTACAATTCTTGTTAAGATTGCCAGCATTATGCGTCTGGGTACGATTAACAGGTTTCTCACGTTCTTAAATTTCTGAATTAAAAGGCCATGGGAGAGACATTCCATGATTTATGAGATTCTTCCTTTTCTTTTTTGGGGTGGGTGCATTGTATGATGTGTATCAGCCTGATGCTTGCATTATGTTTTCATTGAGAGCAGCTATCATTAGATTAACAGAAATGCTGAAATCACAAAATCCAAAATGCAGCTATTCCTCACAATCAAGCCTGTGGCACTTAAAGTGAACATGAGAAAGCAGGCAGCTCCATCCACGTTTGTGTGGAGGTTTCTGGCATCTCCAGGGCTGTGGGAAGGCCACGGGGATAGGCAGGTCCCACACCACGGAGCCTCTGGCTTGAGCCACTGCCACTCGTGTTTGTTCCGTACACACAAATCCAGCTTCTAATGGTGATGAAGAGTAGATTTGGCAATCTGGTGCTTTCTCTGCTTGCCCCATATCAATATAATTCTTAATTAAACGCTTCTCATGGCCAGTTGATATTCACTAATACTTTCTAATATAAAACAAGATGTCTCCCCCTAGATTCTGGTGTTTAGTAGCCTGAAGCTCATTAGTGCCTGTGTTCTCACCCAGGAGTTTTAAATATTTAACTAGCTAGGATTCTTTCAAGAGGTCTTAACCTTATAATTTGTAATAACTTGGGGATCTCATATCTGAAGTGTAAGTTATTAAAAATGTTTCTTCCCTTCACCCTGCATTGATTTCCTACTTCTAGCAATCACGCTAAGAGCTATTAGGCCAAACAACTGCAGCTGCCTATTTATTTCATTGTAGTAAAACACAAGTGATGATAATAGATTTTCTAATAGAGATTGATCTTGCACAAAAGTCAAAAACAATGCACGTACCGCCTGGGCATACGGTGCATTATGCATTATGCTCTGCATGGTTAAAATCGTGCAGCTACAGAATAATACAGGAAGGTCCACAAAAATGAGCGTGCTGACTGATATATCTTTGCATGGAAGCACATTACTTCTGTTGCTTGTAATGGCCTGAACATGTGATACAAGTAAATTTTGTCTAAAAATTATCTAAGGACCACCTAATGTGCTCTGATGCTACTGAATGTCAAAAATGTCAGCAGCTTCCAGTAATGACTCTCTGACATAAACAGTAAGGGAGAAATATTACAGTTGCTGAAGGAGTTGCGAGGACAAGCATGCATTTTCATGAGAGGTCTCTTTGAATGGCAGCAAGTACTCAAGCAGGCAGCATTCCCTGCCAGTTAAGCTGGCCAAAGAAAGCACGCTTCCCCTGAAAGACAATTAAAATGAGTTAAATGAATTAAAAGGGCCCTGCGCAGTTAAAACGTGGTCAGAGGTTAGAAACGGTAGTATCTGGATTTATGAAAATCACGTGCCTGCCAAGCCTCAGAAATTGTGTGTAACAAGGGAGCCATTCGAGCTGCAACACAAACAGCTTTATAAAATTGAGGGCAATATACATAATTCTTAATTTCTAGGAGATTATTTTGTCAGCAGTTTTGCCATCTTAGGACCTGGGTGAAATACTGATTTTTAACATTTGATTTTTATCAAGCTGCTTTCCTAGCGAGAGAGAGAGACTACCAGTGTATTTGTGACCCAGGAGCAGCAGATAAATGCAATGCCCTCCTGTTTGTTAGAGATGTTTATGGAAGGAGAGGTGACATTCGCCTGTCACTCTTTTTTTTTTTTTTTTTAAAGAGATGAATTATAACAGGGAAGGGCAGAAACATGCCTTGGACCTAAATCAGGAACGCATAACAGCATTCCCCACAGTTTCTTTGTGTGGAAGACCTCCACCTGCAATCAGCTGTTTAGCTCGGCTGTTTATGCAGAAGCGTAATTACTCGCAGATATGTAAGTATTAATCTTGCAGCAGAAACCCAGAATGCTGGAGTACACTTTTTTTACCCGTTACATACACAAAGTCTATCAGAAAGCATTTGTCTCCCCACTCTTTATTCACTTTCAAAGGGTTAAACAGCCTATTTACAGGGCTGTCAGCAAGCTGTATCCCAAATCATGAAAAAGTCTGGCCTAGTTTTGTTCGGCATCGAGACTTGTCTTCTTGGCCTGTTGTTGTTACCATCATGTAATATCCATGACAATCGTGTTGTGCTTTTTAGGGGCTCTGTAGTGCTAAATCTGAGGGGCCACTTTAAGCCAGTAAAGGGCTTTATTTATGTGGATTTGAAAGAGTCTTGTGAAGGGCCTTCCACTCAAAATCCTCTTCAGCAGGTCATCCTGGTTTCAAAAGGATTTAGATGCAGAGGCAGTGATCAGTACTTCTATCACGTTCTAATAGACTGACATGAGCATTTGTGCCTGAAAGACAGGGGGAAAAAAGTGATGCAGATTTGCCCTAAATTGGACTGATGCACAAAGCGGAGCGCGCAATTGACTGACGAGGTAACCCCTCACACCCTGCCTTTACACTTCTAACCGGTGCCGCACAAAGAGGGAGCCGTGGGAAGCTGCATGGGAGCAAAGCATATCCATTTTCATGGACCATATGGAAATTTTGTTTTGTGTACAGAGAAAGTGTCTGATAACAGTGACCTTAACTGCCATATGTGTATGGTGAATAGTAAACAGAACAAACCACTCAGCTCTCTGACCCTTAGCATATGGACATCTCTACCAAAGGAGAGTTTTCACAGCACATCCACTTTCACTGTCATCTCACTGGTAACCCAGGGGATTTCACTAGATTTGTTAATGAATTGCTCTATTGACTTATATCTGAGCTTGCCTCATTAGAGTAGAAGAACAAAATTTTTATCTATGTTTTCGTGAAGGGGACCAGAATGCCCCTCCTTTGTTCAGAGGTGGGTAATCTGTAGGGCTGTCATCTGTTTTGAACTAATTTATTGTGTCAGTTTAAGAAGGCTCTTCAGTGTTCATTGATACTCAAGCTCCACTCCAAGCCTCTTTAAATCAATTTTTTCCTTGTGAGTGGAATGTTTTTTAGGCCCCTGCTTGGTTTACAAATAGCTGAACATGTTGTTACCCTGGTGCTGGCTAGCTTTAGAGTGCCAAATACAAGCAAACTCAGTGAGCCTCCATAGCACCACCTGTCATGAAATGGCTTTCAGAGTGGCTACAAGCCTTGTACAACCTTGTCCCATTCACCTTCCCCACCCACCATCACTCAGACAACAGCTCTTCATAAACTCGCCTGTACCAAACCAGACAGAAGCAGTACAGAAATGGAGGATGTGCACAGGTCATAAACGTTCTTATTTCTACCATGCTGCCGTTAGTGATGGGCCATTGCTTTGGGATTTCCAGAGTTTGAAATACAGACTGGCCTCCGATAACTACACCCTGATAGCCATCAATTAACACGTTATTAAACACTACACCAATAAAGAACACATTATGCCTAATGGCCAATGTGGAATCAGAAGGAATTAGTAAAATGAGATTCGATAAAATGCAAACCATAAAGATAAGCTTCTGAAGATTGGATCTGACTTTTTGTCCCTGCTTTCAAGGAAATAAATGGCCAGCAGACTGAACTCCTTTCTGCTGCTCCTCTACCTGCCTTGAATTCACAACACACCGCACAACGCTGGCAGGAACAGACACTGACAGAGCACTGGAGTGTGGCACTTGGGGACAAACCAACACAACATTACAGTTTTGGTTTTTTTTTGCATCCGAGCAGAACACACACTTCTGACAATTCTTTTTCAGATTCAGACTAAGGGACCTTGAAGACAGAGGAAGATGCAGAGCTCTAGACCTTTCTATAACCGTTAAGTCAAACTATCAGACTTGCTGGGCACTGCCATATCCATTTGCCCCTTCTCCCCTTGCCCCCCATGAAAACCAACCTGTACTTAAAATCCACGACAGAGTCCATCAGACCATTAGTTGCAATCAGTGACAGTTTCCCAGAATTAGAAGAACTGTACAAGTAGCTGCCATTTGCAGCAGCCATCTTGGCATGCTGCGTGCTGTCAGAGCGAGGCATACAGGAAAATTCCCATAGCCAATCTTACGACGTGAAGGGCTGTGGGTTTTTTTGTAACATTATTGTGAGAATGAAAAATACAAATCCAAGAAGACCTTTGTGTCCACCCATGACGTGAGGGAGCGATGTGAGTTACTGTCACTTCAGTTGCCTTCTGTAGTAAAGCAGACCATGATGGTCCCCTGCACAGTCAGAGATGGAAACAAGTTTCACTGAATAGCGGCCAAATTCTGCAGTCCTTACTCAAGCGAAGCTCCCGGTGAACTTCCAGCAGGAGCTTTCCCTTGACAGGAATTCTACTATTAGCAGTCAATGTTTTTTCATATTGCTGGCCATAGTGGAAAGTGTGTTGGAGTGAAGTAACTCTTAAGTCAGCTTATGCAGACCATTTATGCCTGTGTACTTCCCGCATAGTTTAACTTTCAGAATCAGCTGGCTCGTGTTGCTGTAAGGTTTGTGTAAGGCTGTGGCTATACTAGGCTGACCAGCTCCAGGCAAACAGCACAGCGAGGCGGGCTGAAGAGCTCCTGAACACAAAGCCCTACCTGCACGTCAGGAGGCAGCGCCGGCTCCTTTCTCTGCAGGCGCTTTTCTCTGAGTTGCCATGGAGCCATTGGCTCACCCGGAATCAACTCTGTCTGCACAAATGACTCATCCTGGTACTGAAATCTATGTGTAGAGATTGTTATTAAGAATCCAATATTAATCAAGCCGTGGTATTGGAGTTGTCATAGTTATTTCCTACTCTGAGCACAGAAAATAATGATGTCCTATTATTTCAAATATTACAGTGAGAGAAGTGTGGGTAAATACTAATTTTTTCACTGGAAAAATTATGTTGTGTGTTGCACATCGATAAATACCGAAATGTGAAAAGCAATCTGAGAGTATACAGGGAACTAGAAACACATTTCCTCAGGGTTCACTCCTTCACTGGCTGGCACTGCTGTCAAACATCTGCACCACTTCTGGAGTCAATCCTGCGCTCTGCACTGCCGGAGTACCACCACCTGGCACACCAACTATCAGGCACTGAGCCTTTTGGAGCTGCAGGGTGTTATTAGAAGTTTTCAAACAAAAAGCAAATAAGCAAAATGCTTACTCCTTACTGCAGCTTTTTGGGTTTTTGTTTCCCAAATCTTGTCTTATATGGGAATCAGTTTAAAGCCATTGGGATCATTTATGTTTATTTAATCTAGGAATCTCTAGATGAAATCTATCAAAAGAAATTAAAGTAAGTCCCAGTTGCCAGCGCATGAAAAGATATGATGCTATCACCAGGCACAACTAAATGATGGTTGGATCATTTCTTGCAGGGAGACTGGTGGTTTACAGGTATGTAAGCCTCCAACTTTAAGAGATTCACAAAAACCAAAGTTAATTCTGGCAGCATTTCTATGTTGCTTCTCCAATTTTAGAGTTTTTTGTTGTATCGAAATTCCTCACCAAGCCCACTCTTTTCTTATTGATTTGTTTTCCCCTCTAAGCCAGGCTTTTTAAAACAAGCAGAAAAAAGCCCACAACAACTACAGACTACTCCAAGTATATCAGCTGTGTTTTCAGACTAGAATTCATATTTGATTTCAACCGTGAAAAGAAAAGAAACGTAACACATTCCCCATTCAGTAGTACACCAAAACAAGCCCACAGATCAGCACAATGTGCAATTCCGGACTTAGAAGTTGTCTTAGACTGAAAAACAAGGCTGGGTGCTGATGGCTAAAACTTCAACACAGCTGCATGGAAAAATCCTGCCAAAAAGCTGCCCAGCGTGCTTGACTCAAGGCTGAGGTGTTCGACCTTCCCCTTCCTGTATCTACAGGGTAACACAGGAAAGGAGATAGTTAAAACAGAGCAGAGAGATGGGAACTCTGGAATATTTACTACACTGTACAAGAGATGCCAACATAAATAATTCACTTGGACAAATACATAACTTTGGAATTTCATTTCTTTTTGTACTGTGGTACTGCACTTGCAGAAAAAGTAGGTGCAACAAAACTCAAATTACAGTAAAGTATCATACTTCAATGGGCTAATCACATATCCCTTAAAAATCACATATTTGACAGGAAATGGCTTCATTAAGCACAGATGCGTGGGACACATTAGCTACCAAAGAAATTGCTATAGTAATTATACGAAATCATGACTAATGACTAGTATCACAGGGTGTTTCACCTTATCAGATGGAATATTCACACACCCAGGAACAGATACAACAAACAGTAAATACAGGAGTTGAGATTTCATGCCACACATTCCTTTTCTGTCTATTACGGACCTGTGGAGCAGATCTATAGGGATCCTTTAATTACAGCTAGCAATTGATCAGCAGATCAGAAACAATGACAACTGCTTAACTGCATTTTGCAAAAACTTCTTGGGTTCTATTTGTTTTTGTTTCACACTGGAACGATAACAAAACCTGCTAACTGCTCCTGCAAAATTCATTAGCTTCAAATGGTTGGGCTGGGATGGAAGGTGCCAGGCTTTGGGCTCCTACTGAGAGCAGTGGAGAGAAAGTGTTCACAGCATGCCTCAAATGGAGGAATCTGTCTCTCCCTTCTCCCCCCCCAAAAATAACTGACACTCTCTCACTAGCAAAGAAATAAAACAAGTAGGAAAAAGCATGGAATAAAATATCTTAATCAACTTGCTTGCTACAAATAGAAGTAAAGGACCACTGAAAACCAACTGACATACTTTCACACTGCAATGCCAAGTCCTCCAGAGGACCTTCAAGATTGTGCCACCACGTTTGCGCAAGCAAGCCGAGGGCTTTTTGTGCATTCTTCACCCTGTGACGTTATTTCCATCAGAAAAAGCTGGAAAGTTGAAACTGTGACAACTTGCACTGACCCATGGGAATGCAAACATCTATCTCTTGATAACACGTTGAGATAATGCACGTCACCACTGCAGCCAGCATGAGGACACTTGTCTTCACTTATTTTATATCCACTCTATCACATTCCTGGCTGTGTTTCCCTATCTTTCCTTTCAACACACTCCACGCATTCCTCCGGTGAAGAGCACAACTTGCTTGCCCCAACACAACTGCGCCTTCCTTCCCGCAGCTGAACAAAACCCGCCAGCTACTTAAAGCTGCTATTCTAGAAGGTCAGTTTTTCACACCCTGTTATGGGAGCAGCCTTCCTTTCTCTTTTCGCAGGGAGTTTGGCTGCTGGCCGCAGCTAGGCTTTCCTCCCACAAGACAGAAACACAGTGTTACACGCCGTCTGTGATATCTGGAAAGCACCCAGAAAAAAGCGCACGTGCAGGACTCCTTGTTTGCTCTCCATTATTCTATTGATAACTCCTCCACTGTGCTGAAACCATCACCATATTCTGCATCCTATTCACTGTATCAGCCAAGCCTCTAACATCACAAACTGTAACAGAACCCTTATTTCTTAGAACTCGGTGACATTTTTGCTGGGTACAGACTCTTGACAAAACTATTACATTAACATGAGCATTTCTGGTGGTGTGTAGGGGAGCAGGAAAAGATGCTGAACAAAAGCAAGAAATATTAACGTGAAAATTCACGTTCTGTCTTTTGCCTGCTCCCAGGGCACAGAATGGGAGCAGTGGAGAGAGAAGGGGAAAACCCCAACCTGGAAGGATTTCATTTTGCAGAAATGCGTTTGTGGAGTATTCCTGTCACTGGAAAATAAAAGCATTACTGACCATCGTGGGAAAGAAAATACTTCACGCTGTTTGTATTTTCAGAAAACAGCTATAGTCTTTGCTTTTAATTTTCTAAAATTCATATAAAATGAATTGGATCAAATGTAATGCTTTGCTCAATGGATTTACAGCATTTTAAATTGGTCCATTCAGCACTGAAATTACAGCCACCAAAACTGCAGTGCCTTTCAGGTGTCTGCACGAGGCTAAAGCAACTGATATTACCTGCTGGGCTCCAGCGCAGAGCTGAGGGAGCTCCTCCTGTATTCAGCATTACCTGAAGCAGAGAGAGTCATTTGTCTCTGTTCCTACCTCAGATTTCTTCTGTCCCTTCCCCTTGAGATGATACATTGAAGTAAACCATTTTTCTGGTGATTAAGAATCCAACCTAACGACCGCTAGATTCGCAAGTGTGGATTTCAACAGGTGTCAGATGCGACCTCAGTTTCCCTGTTGGGACCACAAAATCTTTGCTTCTGACTGCTGATTTTGTCTCCTCCACCAGGTCTGCTTACCAAGGAATTTCCACTGGGAATATGGAATTCACATTTTTGATGATGACGTCGCTATCTTATGTCTTTACAGTGTATTTTTTCTTTGAAGGACCTCCCCCTCTCCCTCCACTGCTAACCAACTACTATTTATCACTTGTGTTGTGGCTTCTAGGTGATGTTGTACACAGCACAGTGAATTACTCTAAAATTCATCTCGAGAGGCAAGCAATGTGATTTGTTACTTACCCGGCGTCAGAAGAGCACGCAGCTTAGGATACATCTTAGCTGGAGAGAAATTATTTGAATTTAGAAATAAGTGATTTTTCAGTTAAACTTCTACCAGATGCTGTATTGTGTTATATACCAAATTCCTGGAAAAGCAAGGAAAACAACTCCCTAGGTCTCATACTCAGTGTAGGAAATAACATTTCCACACACATCTGAAGGCTTAGATTTTTTCCTATGGGCATCTTGTGGGCACAGTTCAAAAGGCTGTGTGTATTCATATAGATAATTTAATACAGTGACCAATGTTTACACCACAAATTTACTATCAGTTTACAGCTATTCTGAAAAAGGTATTTTCTTTGCACACCAACTATACAAATCCAGTCACCTAAATTACAGAGATTGATCTCCCCGTGATGAAATAACAATTTAAACCTTATTCATCTGGGGGGTGAGCTATGCACCTGCTCTAACCTCCAGACAAATTACCACAGAACCCAGTGTTTGCTAATAAAGTATTCACAGACTCTAAAGCTGAAAATAACATAACCTCATTTGCCTAAAATCCTTCAGGCCTATCAGCTGGTAGGCAGTTGTCCTGGAAAACAGCTCTGCTACGTCATGCAAAGGTCAGCACGCAGAAGGAACACATACTGGGTCTTAGGGCAGCAGAACATTCTTCTTTAACTAAATAGGTTGTGCACAGAAGAATAGCAGCTGATCGGATCTGTGAAGATGTAATGAAGAACAGAAGAAGAAGGATGCATTACTGAGGTTGATGGCTCAAAACTTTGCTTTTACTTATGTCTGGAAATGCACGGGCAATTGGTGCGCAATCTGAGAACTCTGAGAGCAGCCTACAAACAAAGCATGGTCTGAAGAGACTAAGAGAACAAGAAATGGGTTTGTGCTCTTATGGAAAGTTTCCAGACATTCTTCAGACACTGCCTTAGGTACTCTGCATTTCAGTAATCCAACTTATAAACCCATGAATAATTTTATAATAGCTCATGTGCAAATTCGAAGACTTGCAAAACCCACTGTTGCTTACATGGCTTTTGATAAGATTCCTCAACGAAGAGAAAACAAGAGTTTTATTTCTCTAACTTCCATCAGTTGCTTCTACCAAGCAAGTTCACTAGAAGCCCCCCGTTTAATTCCCAGGTTGGAGCAAGACAAGGGGAAGCACACGGTCTGCGCTCAGCTGTGATCCCTCTCCTCCCAAAAGACAGTCTGGACAGATACAGTAAGTACACACTTTTTCTGAGTATGAGCCCTCCTGGCCTTGAGGCCATGGTCAGCAGGAGGGGTGACAAAGCAGACGCCTGTGGTGCATGACTGCAGTCAGGGCAAATTAACAAGTGCCCCTTCTATTCACAAAGAGAAAAGAATGGAGCCATTCAAGAGCAAACCCATCTGTCCCTGGGAGGGTTCACAAGAGTGTCAGAGAAACCTCACAGCCAACAGTCTCTAAGTAGTGGCACACAGGCATCCTGCAGAAGCAGCACTTTTGTCCACTGGTAGAAGCTCCACTGTCAGGATGCTGCTTTCACAGCCCATCTGCTTGCAGGCTGAACAGAACTTGGAAGATTCAAGGTCTGCACAGTGCTACCTTTTCTAAAAAGCAATGGGGAAACAAGGCAAAACTGGCAATTTTCATCACTAAGTGAGGATTTCTTGGGCATGAATGAAACAACTCTTATTTAATAGCTGCCTAGTTAATCACTTTGCCACACAAAAGGCATGAACAAAGTAGATAGGAAATCACCATTACAGTACCTCTCTTAGAAAACAAATCAGTGCCTTCCCTAAGCTTTTAAATGAACACACCTGTGTTCACAAGCAGTGATCTCAACATGCCTCATGTCTGCATTAGTTATAATCACTGGGACAACCCTGAAAATACACATCACAGTAACTGCATACAGTGATGCCTGCCTGTATTTGCAGAATGCAGGGCAGACTTCTAGGGAGCTCGCTCTATCTCACACACATCAGCAGATGCCAAGTGACAAAATGTCAACTGTCAACGTTATGAACTCACTGCTCATCAGCACACAGAAGAGAAGACTGGATCACAAGTATCTGTACATTTGCTGGGAATGCTGATCTCATTTTAGCACCTCTAAGGAGATGCCTAGGAGAATGCAAAAGAACTCTGGACTTTTTGAAAGTTATTGCTGCAGGAGAAGATCAGAACTTACACCACTCTGTGAGTGGAAACTAGTGGGCACTCTTCATAGCCCTGAGTGAAGTCCAAGCCCAAGAAGCGCCAGGTGAGCAAGACCCAGCTTCAAAATCTGCACAGCCAGCACAAGAGGTCCATCTCATCCACGCAGCCTGGAGGATTACAGTGTTATTTGGTGCTCAGTAGCAAATCTGAGCAATTCTTTCTCCAGATCTAGTATTGCTCACCATGTAGAAAATGCAAACCTGGTTTTGCCAGCCTCCTTACTCTCTCTGTCATAACTTCTGAGCATGAGATAAATGGCTGGGGAAAGATTATAAAAACCTTCCTTGGTCCCTCTTAGGTCACATATCTTAATTTTTTAAATTTTCATCCTGTAACAGCTGCCAGTAAGTTACAATAACACCGATTAAGAGGGTCATTTAGGGGTTGTTGTGCCACTAACTGAGAAAAGAAAATAGCAGTCTATCAGGCCATAGATAACATATGGAACAATAGTCCTTCCATCTCAAATCAGTACAGATTCAGTATTCTCCCAGAGTGCTCTCTTCCCTTTTTCCCTTCAGGATGTGAAATTCAAACTCTAGCTGTGATGGGAAGAATTATATACCCTTTCTTCACTCAGTTAAAAAGGCTATGCCGATTTGTCCAGCTTTAGATTCAATTGCTATTTTGGAAAAGTGTTTTGATGAACCTAAGACCCATGTCTTGCTTTACTCTGGCAACACTTCTGCTTCTGTGTGCCAGCGAGACGTAGAGAAGCAAACTACAGACGTAAGATATGATCCTGAATGCTTACAGCAGAATTGCAATCACTGCTTCCATAGGTTGAT
This sequence comes from Chrysolophus pictus, assembly GCA_037305975.1. Taxonomy (NCBI): domain Eukaryota; kingdom Metazoa; phylum Chordata; class Aves; order Galliformes; family Phasianidae; genus Chrysolophus; species Chrysolophus pictus. The sequence goes on from CM074586.1 coordinate 15,704,578, forward strand.
TAGGAATTGTTCTCTTCCTTCATGCTTCCAGAAAACCAACAGGCTCAGTACTGATCCATTCAATCAAAATACATCTCCAAACAGGGACAGAGCCCAGCCAGTCCTGTAGCATGGGACAGCTAATCCGTAATAAGGAGGATTTTTGCATGTGTTCCTCTTTTAATAGCTTTTGAGAGGGGTTGTGCTGCAAGATGTTTTTTCTGGGGCAACACAACGAAGTCTCATTGATTATGTGCCACAAACAACGAGCAAAGGCGGTCTCACAGCGAGCACAAACAAGGCTGATGCAGGAGGAGCCCATCATCTAGGAGAAACAGTAAAACTTGCCAGCTTCCACCAAGGATGAGGTTTCAGATAGAATGGTATGAAGACTGCCACAGAATTACATGTCAGCTGCTTACCCCAAACTGGCTGCTTTATAGTGGCTCTTGAGTACGTGTCACATTTTTCACCATCAAATGGAGAGTGGAAAGAGCGAATAATAAAAAAAAGAATACCAAACAATCAGGACATAAAAGCGTATGGCCTCCATAAAATAACACATTTTTCTTTTCTTAACGTTTCAGCTGTCTGAAGAATACTTTTCTGGTGCAAAAGAGATAACTATATATCTTCTGATTTTATTGGCTGCAGATTACACTAATTATCATAAAAAATTACTACCACTAATAAAAATTCTATTATAAGTTACTTATAGTAATCTCTAGGGTACTATACTTAGCTTAGAAAAGATCGTAATTACACTGCATTACAGGGAGAATTTGTTTCCTGAAGCAGCTTTAACACTATCTGTTCCTTTTAACACTTTAAAGTTGCCTATTTCTTTTTTTTTTCTTTTTCCTCTTTCCCTTTTCAGGTCAAATGTTGCCTGTTATTTTCGCTGTGCAGGATGTGATTTTGTCCCAGAATAATGATCCATCTCTGTTGCAAGTGACGCAAATGAAGTTTTAAAATCACAAATATCTGGGTGGGTTTCACCTCCCGAGGGGGTTAGCATGTCTCAATGGAAGGATGCATGGAAGGGAAGACCTAACTCTCTCCGCCCAAAGGGAAACGCTCTCAGTATAAAATTGCTGGAAGCCAGTGGGTGTTCACAGAAAATACAATGTTCGGATTTTATTTGACAAGACAACAATTGTTATTTTCCCTTTTAGATACTTTGCATTTTACCATCTGTGAGGTTGATGACTCTTAAATGACCTTAAATCATACCGCTGTTAATGGCAGTGGTTACAGGCGAATGTGGGTCTCTGTGCTACCTGCTTGGACTGAACATCAAATTAAATAGCTTTACTTTGATGGCCCACGCTGTAGTAAATAACCTCAAAGTCCAACTAATTAAAATAAAATTGAAACAGTGGCCATTTCTTTTAGAAAGGGTTTCAATGCTTCAATAGCAGGGCTAATCAACATCTTAATTAACAGTCATATAAAACGAAATAGCCCATTTGAGTTGCTTTAAAATAGACAACTTATTTATGCAAAGACTAGTGGCATATTAATTGCCAACTCTAAGAAAATATACGCCTTTGAGCTTTACAGCTTCCTTTGCACCAGAGAGTTTGAGAACTAAATTGTAGAAAAAAGCGTATTACAGAAGTTAATTTTATGACAGACACGAACCAGAGGCACAAGCAAATGTGGGTAAGTTTTGTGGCATGTTTTGTTTTTTGAGTCGTAAGATTAATTAACCAAATGTAGCCTCAGAATATTCTATTTAAATTTAAGAATCCAGGCTTTCTCCTGGCCGACGGTGACCAGAACAGCTTTGAGCAGTACAACAGTAAACTCTAAGCACACGGCTCAGGATCTCAAGTGGGCCACTCAGGACCCCATGAGACCGAGCCTTCTCTTCTCCCTGGTCTTGGAGCATTTGCACGTGCTCTCAGAATTGACCCAGGCCAACAATCAAAGGGCTACTCATGGGAGCAAGCATTTCCAGGATCAGGTCCCAGATGACTCATCTGCCCCAATTAGTCTACCTCAGGTTGTATCTTTAAATAGCTTTCATTTACTGATGTGTGTGAGGGAGGAGCGGCAGGGAGGAATTACATTTCCTTTCCTAATTACTTTACTTTTGTTGACATCTTGGAATAAGTTTTTACTTTCAGAGGAGCAGAGTTGATTTACACTACAGAAACAGCACAGCAAGCATGAGAAAATTATTTGCCCTTCCTCCTGCCAGGCATCCATTTCCTTTTCACTGTTGCTAACAATGCGCTAACTATTTATGCATTTGTCAAAGGATCCCAGCATAAGAAAACTATATTTAAATCACTTCACTACAAAGTGAAAACACAAGGTAATGATTCAGACTCTATTTAAGTAATAATAATATTTGCACAGCCTGCCTGGCGAGAGCGCTTGTAGGTGGCAAGAGCTCAGTGCAGTCCTAGAGGGGCAGCAGCAACAAGAAATAGCCCTTACATGTCTTCTTTAAAAAACAGCTTTTAATTTACAGCCCTGAAATATGCACAAAAATGTGTCATTTCCCCTGATTAAAGTCTGATTTTACTGCGTTTCTCAATGAACCTGAAAATGAGGGAGCTTTATGTGTAGAAGGACAATCAGGGGGCTTTGAAAGCACCTACATGAAACGAGTTGCTCAGCTTACCTTTCCCAATACTGAAAGGTTTCCACCTTCAGTCATCAACCAGAACTAACAGAAAGCCCAGCCACCCATCCCAGGACAAACACTGAGGACAGGAGGATGCGGGAACCAAACTGGGACACTCATTGCTGGGACCACGTTGGGTCTGAAGCACACTGACAAGGCAACAAGGGAACAAGCTGTGCATGCTCCACAAAGAAGACCCACCTCTTAGCTGTCAGCCTAGCTCTTCTCACAAGCTCTGCATTTCAGTAACCTCATCTTCAAAATTTAGAAAGTAAAAAGAGTCTGAGCATCTTCACAATTTATGCGAGACTTAGTCATACAACAGATCGAACAAAGACATTTTGAAGAATAGCACATAAGTTGTTCCAAAAGTAATGCATCCTACACTACCAATCTCAGCTTGAGAACGAATTCAGATTCTTCTTTTCTTGGTACCAACACTCACAGCCCTCAGTATCGTATGGGGTTTGAACAATATCTGGAAGACTATTATACTGCAGCAAATCCATTAAAGTTTTGCCCCAAAGGAAAACTAAGACTTATTCTCTTCCTCTTGTGGGCAAACTGAGTGCTTCAATTCCACGTGTGTTTCTCATTTAATGCATATATCAATATTCTTTAAAAAGCACTATTTCCAGCAGAGAAATCTGTGCCTAGGCAGAATTATTCTGCTTAGGTGCAGCAACAACTCTGCAGTATACCTGGCTGTGAAAGTTACATAGGGAAATGCTTTATTCTTCCACCTAACTAAAGTCAGGAATCATGCAGATAAGTCAAAACACTTCCAGCAGATAAAATACAACAGGACCTCATGTAGCATGCCCCACATGGTGTGTATGGCTAATGCAATGGGCTGCATATACAGCCTAACATGGAAGAAGAGGGGAACTCATTGTTACTCCAATTCAGCTATGACCTGAAAAAGTTGTGCAACGTATTTCTAAATTGACAACTGCTCATTTCTCCCTTCCAAGACCTCACAAGCTATGGGGAGAGAAGTGCAGGAGATGTTCCTCTCAAAAGCAGGCCCTGGCTCCTGGGTCAGCAACGACCATGGCTTTACATGCTGCAGTGAAGCAATGCTGCTGTTGAAGACCTCTTGCAGAACACATCCCTCCCAATTTGAATGCCATTTTGACAACTTCAGAACAAACCCAGAAATGTAGCCAATCCAACAATACTAACAGGGGCATTGTTTAGATTGCTGATTAAATGTGACGGTATCCAATTCCAACGTAAATGAGGGAATCTTTTTCAAATCATTGTGTTAATGCATGGTAATCTGAGGCAAGATGAAACCATTACCAGCTTTGCTGGGGCTGAGATCTTCCCAGATGTTTTCCATAGAGCATAAACCAAATAAATTTGCTTCTAAGAAGCGGAATGTGTTCAAGGCCTCTTTTCCATACTGCTTATTAACTGAAAATTCAATGGTTTCAAGGCTTCCTCAGTAAGTGAGCAGCACCATGCCCTATCTGTCATACTGCACAGACACCCCACAGTTGTTCTCTGCATGCACGTGGCACTTGCTTTTGAACAGCCATCTTAATGTGCAACTTGGGCTGAATTCAAGCTTTGCACCGTCAGCTTTGTTCTCTTCTAAGCAATTCGTCTTAAATGGCCAAAGCAAAGATCTCAAACTTTATTTACATGTAACCTGTCGCTGCAATAAAAAGCCTAAAGCCTTTCCCAGCTTTCAAGGAAGAGAGACAAGACTTGTTTCATTTTCCCTGGCAGTTGCTTCTGCTTTGCAAACCCCATTCAAATGCAGACAGTTACTTTTGAGCACTGAGAGTAAGTGTTAAATTGAGATTAGGGTAAGCAGCAGATTGCTTTGGTTGGGGAAGAACTTATTTCATAAAGACACAAGAGAATTAAGCAGAGTTTCATGTCACTTGCTGTATGTGCTGATCAGAGAGTGAATGATGAATTTCTTGCTGCGGACGGCTGCTCTGAGGAATACCGTGCAGCCTTCAGGTGGAAGGAAAAGAAGTCATGCTTTAAAAGGGAAAAAAAAAACTTTTTAGTCCCTTCATGTAATAAATAAACAGGTCTTTCTTGCCAGATTTATTATTCTATTTACACTTGCCTGAATGTGTCTCAGAATATTTTGAAATATTTTTTTTCCTTCTGAATCTCATTTCTCTATTACCATGACAGCTTGCTTCTGTCAAAGAGAACAGACCGCTGCTACCTTTATAGTACACACCTGCATTGAGATCTAGGGCTTCCTTAGTCTGTGGGGAACACCACTTTGGTTGGTGGGGTCTGTAACACTCAAACTGTTTGGTAACAAGTTACGAATGTGCACAAGAGACTTTAAACATCACTATTATGTTCTAAAAGAAAGAGCAAGCAGGTGTTCTTTACAATGTAGGCTGTACTTTGCTGTGTTAATTAGACAGCAGTTATAGCTCCTGTGCATTACCTTAGCAGAAAAAAAGCAATTGCTACCTATTGTATCTTCCAGGTCCTCGTAACAAATGTAAGAAGGGCCAAACTTTGCCCCAAACAACTCTAATTCTGCTGGGTACGGAGCTGGAACAGAGCTTCTCTGAGGTAGCAACCTGCAGTCCAAAGCAAAAGAGCACGTGGGCTGTCAGAGATGCCTGGGGCCTAATAGGGAAACAAACTGAGGTCTTCTACTCTTTGACCGTAAGTACAATACTGTCCATTTTTCGTTCTCCAAAGTGCTGGTTGCATGGCCAGTGCTTTGCTGCCATTGACTCCCTCTGTTGGCTGCCTGTATGTCCTCCGGCTCCTGGCTTTCAGCTGGCATGCACATATGCTATTCAGAGCAGCACAGACTGTCATCTGCTTATCTAGTGTATTATGTGACTAGTGAAGTGCCACATGGTTGAACACCAGGAAACATATTGCTTGCTTTCACTATCAATGACCTAGAGGGAAGAATATGCAAGAGAGGAAATTTGCGGTGATAAAATGGGGCTGGAACTGGGAAGCACGTCTAAACAATGAAAGCGCTCGACAAAAAAAGTGGCTACTAACTTCAAGGATGAAATGCATAGCCTATACAAAAGGGGGCAATGCTTATTTAACTGGAGTAAAATACAAATAGAGAGAGCTTGTTCACCCACATGATCAGAAAGCAGAATACAAAGAATACAAGAATACAGAATACAAAGTTTTAACTGGAGTTACAAAACTGACATTTTCAGAACTGAGTGTCTTTCTACTTGCCAGGACTGTCAGCAAACTGTGCTTTCACCTATGTTTTCTGTATTGTTAGGAGGAGCTGCCCTTGAAGAGCAAAAAGAGAAAGAAAAGCAAGCAGGTTCTTACTAAGTACCTTTTTGCTGCCTTTTTTTAAAAATTATTATTATTATTTTTTCAGATGTGCAGTTTCAAACCTCTCTCTGGCATAAAAGTTCCTTCATAAAAAAAAATACATCAAAAATCCTGATAGTTTCATATCATAAGACGATTTCTACAGCTCGAACTTAAGGAACATTATTATACATCTTAAAGCTGTCGATAAGATCATAAGATTTAGCAACACTGAGACATATGTAAGCTCTATCTTCATCTCCATGCTCAAAATGTATCTCCCTGAAACACCTAGAGCTAACACACCATGCTGGCTGCTTATCCTCCTGCACTGAATAGTTTCATTTCTTCTACTCTCCCTTCCTACCCACACATTAAATGCAAACACTTTGCATCTGCCTACGTCACCAGCTGTTCAACAAAGGAGTACGGGTCAGGACTGAATTTGCTGTGATTTGTTATAGCTCATGGACCTTATATAACCACATGATGTCATTTTTCATGATGAAGTTCAAGCCACTTTCCAGTCCCAAGCATGCAGTGTACATGTAATGAGCTAACTTCTGCAGGATTGTCCATCTGCACTGTCAGTCACCCAGAAATGTAAACCAGCATATGACTTCAGCCTCGGTTCTATGGGTGGGAGACATCTTTGAGCACATACTGCAAGCCTTCAAGTATGAGAGCCCCAGCACAGTGATGTTTCTAATGCTGCATGTGCTATTATAAACAAGTAATATTAATAACAGGAGTTAGGCTTATATAATATTAGAATTACTGTATTTCTATTTTGCATGCAACCATTTACTTACGGAGTCAATTCCACTGAAAAATATATGGAACTTCAGACAGAGCATGCTCCAATCCAGCATTATCTGGCCTAAGATCACGAGAGTTTCTGAGGCAAAACAAATCAAGTTAGGAGTTCAGTAGAATATATATCAAAATTCAGAGAATCTGAGTATATAGAAAAGATATTTGTTCCATAAAATAAACATTTTTAGTAGAATACAGAATCTATATTCAACTGAAGATGATACTTGGACTTCTCTGTTACCACATGTCATGTATGTCAGGTTGTTCTGACAGCAGTGCATCCTATTTATTTCAAAGGAGGCTACAACAAACACAAAGAGCACAACAACACTAAGATAGAGCAAATCCTCAGCTACAAAACACTACTTCTCAACACAGTCATTACTGTGTTGACACCATTAGGTCCAAATTTTTGCCAGTGATGAACAAAAGCCTGCATGCCACTCTCATGCACATCTGCCCCAGCAGAGGTGACTCGTTGTTGCTGATGCCACAGCTGAACTGCACCAATCACTGCCTCAGAATGAGGATGGGAATGGAATATTGGTGGGAAGGTTCAACCTCTGCTGCCATACCACCACCACCACCACCACCACCCCCCTCTGATATCAGGAGTCAATATAATAAAATAGGAGGTATAACTTTTGGAGCAGCTCTCATAGCTATTAATTAGACACTTTATTAATAAGACCTATGCTCTCCATTTTTGGAACTTCACCTAAAATACAGACCTCAAAATACATAAACCTCCAGATAAGGTTATCGGAACGCGTAACGTGTATTCAGTTTGACTCTGTACTCAGGATTCAGAACAGAAGCTTAACATGAAGTGGAATCAAATTATCCCATACCCATAACTAAACGCCCCTCTGAAGAGCTTTGCTGAGTTGCATTTAACCATGTTTTGATGCTGCTCTGAACTGTGGCCACTGCTGTTAAGTCTTGTTTAAGACAACTCAGATTTAGCAGAAAGAAACGTCTACTCTCAAGAACTCCCTTGCTAAGGAAGTTCCTCATTACTATTTAAGATACTGGTTCCAAATTTATTTCCTTACACCAAAAGAAAAGAAACAAAAGCTAAATGTCACCATTTGCCACCGATGTGGTTTCATCTGTCCTAAGGTACCATCGCTTTTCCTTGGTGAAATGGCTGCCTCTACATATGCATCTCAGTGTGCTAATACAAAATAAATTTGAGGTTGAAGCTAATTAAAACTGAAAGTAAGCCTTGATCTGACATGTTATTTTGATTGGGTTTTCAAAGTTCACATAGTTCCCATTCTAATTTATGTTATGCATGGTATACATCTTCTTGGTTGAACAATTACATTATTCTAAACAATTATATTGCTATGATACACATAATGCATGGCTCCTGAGCATAAACTTCTTTAATGATGGCAGATTGTAAAGTGGTACAGTTCACTTTTAAAAGGTCATGCATCTTTTTTCAGTAGATTAACATTTTATCTTTTAATGGTGTTAAGAAAAGGTCAAAGATTCTAACAGATGGAATATGGAAAGCTTCTATTGAAAAAGATCAATGTGTTAAGCATCAATCTAAGTCCAGAAACACAGCCATTTAATGACTGTTGTTCTTGTTTTATTTTAAATTACCACTGTCCTGGCTGTTTAAATGCTAAAATTACATTTTCATATTTAAAAAAAAAAAGACCATTGCCACCTGACACGTATCTATGTTAGTGTTGTATTTTCAAAAATACATCTCTATTGTACAAAATAAGAGAAGTTATTTAAATAATTAGCTCCCCCGTATGCTAATGGCCTGTCACTTTGACATCCAAAAGAATGCAGCAGAATGAACCCCAACAGCACCATGGAAGATAATTTTGTATTGTTTTAACCAAGCATGTTTGCAGTAATTTGAAGGGATATGTGCTCTCAGTGAAGTCTGTTTTCTGGTGTAACATGCTGTTGAACAGAAAACTTTTGATACTGCTATAATAGAAACTTACAATTATATTGTTCAAGAAGGAAATATTTAGGTATTAGATCTTTGCAACAGTATTTTATTATCATTTTTAGACCTAGCTTCTGTAAGAGAATAAAGCCTAAGCATTTCAGCTCTCCCAATAACTTCAAACCTCAAGGGAAGAAAGTGTTAAGTGTTTGCAGGAGACTGTAAGCTATTCTGAGCAGCTACATGCCTCTGTCTGCTTTTACAAAATAACTCTTACAACAGAGTAACATGATTGGTTTTCTGTGTGGTAAAGTAAATACCAATACAAAAAAATAACAGTAAGGGGTCAAGCTGCTTCGTAAAAAGTTACCAGAGAGCTTCTAAAGATTGTTGAGCTTATGTCTCTGCAGTGCATGTGTGCATTTTTCAAGTTTCCCATATTCCTGTTATCCCCTCAAGCTGCTCCTGTTCCTAAGAAAAGGGCTCCAAGGAGAAGGCAACATTCCAGAAGCACGAGGGGGTCTTCAGGGTCTTTGGAGGTAAACGCTACTAAGCAAGAGAAAGTGAATTTGCAGTGAATTTGCAGTCCAGTATCCAACTTGACTTGTGCATTGAAACATTTTAGATGCAAATAAAGTCTGCAGATATGGCATCTTTGATTACTACACATGAGAAGAAAATGGTGAGCAGGGGGAGTTGCCTGTACCTTGCTGGCAGCATTCCTCCTTCTAATAGTGATGCACAGCAGTATTTTGGTAATCTAGTGAGCAAGCTAAATGAGACTTAGAGTTTACAAAGACATCTATGCATTCAAAAAATCAAATAGTCAATATCAACTGGACATATTTAACCACAATCCATCCATCCAAATCAATAAAACATTTATTGCTCAGGCTACAATACTGAAGGGTTATGCAAAAGGAAAGTTTAAAGAATTATCTCACATTAGTAGTTTAGCCTCATGTTAGAAAGAAATTTGGAAGCTTTCTATTTTCAGACAGAAGTGAAAGCCCTCACCCCTTGCTTTTTGTTACATCTCATACTACAGAGAGTTAATCATCTTCTAAGTGCCAGGACCTAGGAGATAAGTTATCTTTGACTAGGATATAAGCTCCATACAGTTACCTCCTATTTATCTTTTTCACACTCAGTAGGTTGGACAGAGGTCCATCTCCTTCAGTGTGAGGAAATCACACCATTTCTAAAACTGACAGGACAAACTGAAGTTTCTTCCTCAGAAGAAACTGCATTCAGAATGGACTGTGTAAACTATGATTACGAGGTTTCACTTTTATTTATAAATATTTTAGAATTGAACTGCAAACACCAAACGCTCTCAGTTCCTGCAGCTTCACCACTGGGTAGGACCACACTGCCCTAAAGGAAAGCACAGTCTTAGTGGGCAGGTGAAGAATAGGTTTGCAGCGTACCCCAAGGCCAACACAAGCTAACTTTTCGGACCACTCCGGGCAGACAACTGTAAAGCTGTTAACTGCTCCTAGCTTCCTCAGTGCTAAGGAAGCTCCAGGGGCTTGGTGTTTACATCCTGTATCACCAGCACGGCTCGTTGATGGCCATCATCTCTTGGGTAGGACAGCCTCAGGGAGTTGGGCAACCAGGAGTGCCATTTAATGGAGAACTATACTGCTGCAAAGACACAAGGTACTGAACTAATTAAGCAGGCTGCCACATTCCTCAGTTACACCGGATTTAAAATACACAAATAGCTTTGCAAAGGGGACAGAGTTCCTACTGCAGTGCAAAAAATGATGAAAGGAGCCAGCAGACACTGCTGCCTATCTGAACATCTGGTAGCAATTAGGAATTTATTTAAGAGGACGGCTAAATATTCTCTTTTAGGCAGCTGAGCTATTCAAGCAAATCTTCTTGCTTCTCTACTTGCCCTAACCACTGCATTTTTCCAAAGCAACATAAGCCCAAATCATTCTCATGCAAAGTTCGGAGTCACCTTGAAACTAGAGAAAGAAACAACTTTCCTCTCCGGGTTAGACAAGCAAAAGCAATAAAGCTGGATGCTGTGAACGTGCTAAAACCAACACTGTCATTCCTTGTGAACTCCCCTCACAGTTTCACACACTGACTGTGTAAGGCAGCCAAGCAAGAAGCCCTCACTGGCTCCTAGGATGGCTCAGTGGGACAGGAACCACACGCCAGCAGTTTGCAGCACCAAGGCATCTCCCGATAGCTACACAGGTCTACAAAACCAGAATGCCATAAAATAATCCTCCACACGCAGTCACAAAGTCTGTGAGCTGCTACAGGTAAAAGGTAAGTATATAGAAAAGTATAAGGTATCAATTTACTCTTTTTCAAATTACCCTACTTTATTATCAGTGGTTGTTCTTTGTTTTGGTTTTGTTTTGAAGGCTGAAGTTTCAACAAGCACAACGGAATCCAAGAGATCGACAAAAGATGTTTCCTTTGTACAGCTGCTCAAGAGCACTAAAAAGCCAAATTATACCTATAAACAGCTCGGGGATGCTGTATTTCTCCCTGCCTTTGCACAGGCATAAACACAAAGATGCCTGAAAAAGAGCATTAACATGTACAGATTAAATGGACTCCAACTTGCTTTTCTCTTTTCCGTCTTTGCTCTGCTGAGCTGGAGAGAGCAGAAGCAGTAAATACTTGTTTTTGTCACTTGAGTCAGCACATATAATTCTTCACACGCATAGGAACTATCTTTGCCGAGGAAGAAAATACCATTTTCACAATAACTTTTTCACAGTGGAACTGTGCCTTAAATCAAACAAGCAAGTACTGAGTCACCTCTGTGGCACAGCAACAACAATTTGATCTGCTACGTGGCAAGCTTTGGTTTGGAGATACTAAACAATTCCTCATCCCAGGCCTGGGGCTTGTAAGTATGATAGAAGATGATGCAATGCATCCAGGCTCTGGGGAGTAAAGGAACAGTCATACTACTCCTGAGAAACCCTTTGTGCAGAAAAATTTATTGTGTGCCTCTAGGTACAAAGGCTATGGATGAAATGCAACTCAATAAAGACAAGCCAAGGTGTATCAGGAGAGCTAATGAACACTTCAGTATTTGCACTTAGTCAGATAAAGCAGTGTTGCAGTTGAGAAAGGAGAGAGCAACCACATGAGCATCATTTCTGTGATAACAAATGCTCTCACAGTTCTTTGAGCCTCATGCTTTGTTTTTGTTTGGTGCAAAGATAATCCCATTAAGGAAATCTAATCAGTTCTCCCACCTTTACGTTTTCACTGTTTACTTTATTTTGATTTTTCAGAAGAGTTGCATTTAATTTGATGGTCACCTGTCTTTTAAACAGCTCTATTTTCCATGCGTACGGCCCGTGGTCATGCAGACCCTTTATGCCCCACTCTACAAAATGGTGAGAAGGTCCGCTGAGATGTACAGTGATTTTATAATTTATGTGTTCTGCTTGATTTCCATGCTCCAGTGCAGCTGATGAGACATTTGAAAGAAACAGCTAACATCTTACTGCCCACAGACAGAATATCGGCATGAGCACCAGGAACTCGTAACACCTATGGAAAGCCATGTTGCACATGTGCAATAAGAAATGAGAGAATATTTTCAAGAAATGCCCCTACAGCACCAAGTCAGCTTCCAAAAGGATTATTCATTATAAAACATTCTGGCTTGATAATGAATTCTGATAGAGGGCATGGTGTTAATTCAGCTATTCCTTTTTGGTTCTCTTTTTGGATTTAAATATATATGTATATATTTATATATATTTTAGCCTCTGAATACTTCTGTGATCTGATTTCTTACACCCTGCAGGGGACAGCATTGGGTAAAGAAAAGTAGAAATCATTTGATAAAAAAGCATTTGCTTTCAATTATCAAATTGCACTTTGTTAATTGAGACACAAAAAGTATTCTTCTTTCAGGTCGATGCAAATCGTCTCTCTCTCTCCACCCTTAAACTGCTCTGAATTATTAATCATAATTTCTTCAGCTACAGAGTTCATTCAATCAGAGAAGTGAGAAAGATTCCCAACCATTTGCAGCCACCAGCGTTAGAGAAGGAAGCAGAAACGCTGTACAGTACTGCTGTAACTTAGGACTTTCTTCCTGTGCAGACGGTGTAACGCTGTTTTTCAGCAGCGATGGCGAATCCTCTGCGATAACAGAGGTGTCAGCATGCAGGTGAAAAATACTGTTTTTCTACTCTCCTCTTTCATTAAAATATCTATGCGTATGGACACACACAATTTGGGACTGCAAATGCGCGTGTAAATGCAAGCCAAAGTGTCTGCCTTTTATTTTTCTTAGCCACTGCCACAAAATAAAGGTGCTTTCTCCTCCTGCAAATAAGGGCTGTGTTTAGAAGCGATACTGCAAAAGGTATATGGTAGCCTTGTTTATTTTGGACAGATGCAAAGAAGAATCTCTGAACTTCTGCCAGTGATCAAAGGAACTGATGATGTAGAACAGATTCATGGGCCATGTCCTATCAGCCTGCACTTTACCCATCATCCATCATCCAAACCCTAAGCCTTTTTCTGAGTGATGATTGCACCCTAAACACATAAAATTAATCACCACTCCAGCCTGGCCAGGTGTCTTGCCTCCAGAAATTATCTCACTGCAGCAACAGAACTGCTAGAATCTGATATCTGTACTGTAATTTAATTTAAAGAATACTGCATAGTAACGCTAAGATTGATTTACATATCTGAAAAGTTTTTCGTTTCACAAAGCCAATATAAATTCTTAGAGAAATATGTAACTGAAAAAAACTGGTTGATCATAAACTGAGGGCATTTGAATATTTATTAGTTTCTGGAATTTTCTGTTGATGCTTCCTACCCCAATCGTAGCTCAACACGGGTGTTAAAATGCAGTTTGCAAAACCAGAAAGGCCAGGTGTGTGAACAGTAATGTTTGCTTCTGGATCCGTACCTCCGTGAAGCACTGGCTGTGGTGTGGGGAACGGGAGTTTGCATAACATTGCTCTCATTTCCAGGGAGCTCCTCATTTTTATTTTCATCTACTTCTTCTTTCCTTCATTAGAAAAGGGAAGAGAAATTACGCGGCGGGATATTGAACTATCCTTGCACCTATGCTTTTGAAATGTCACAACAGAGACATCACGGCTAAATGTGACAGTGGCTAATAAATTAGCTGAAATAGAGACTAGATTTGTAAGAAATGCAGGCCCTGCTGTATTTCAGCTGCTCGTCTCCACACGAGTTCTCCACTTCTCACACAGAACGCACACAGCATCTCTGTGTTTTATATAAATAGTAGCAATTGTAAGTACAAATGTGAAAATAATCCCCACCTAATGATAAATGGAAATAACAGGCTAATTCCAGCATGCATATTAACGAGGAGAGACGAGTTAGCTCTCTGCTATAAATATGAGGCCTAACTCGCAGACAAATTCTGCTAGTGTTCTGCTTCACTTCTAGATTAACTGCAAATCCTAATAATTTGCTTTTAATTGGAAGCTTAGCTCTTATATTAAATTATCACAGGAAAGCAAACGTGGCCAAAAGATGTATTACAAAAATAAAAACTATCACAATATCCTGGTTTAAAAAAAATCTTATTTGCCATAGAAACAAAAAAAGAAAAAGCATCTGATAAATAAATAATAATCAGTAGGAAAAAAAAAATCGGACACTAAAGTACTGTAATTCAAACACCACCATGACTGCATTTTGGCTGTGATGCTCTGCATACCGTGGCTTCCCCAACAGTGAGCTCTGCATATTCAGCTTTTTTCTTTTCCTTCTGTATTTTGTTATAAATGTACATGTCTCACTCTCTCGTTGTCTATAATAAATGCTCTCACACAGAACACAATGCAAAACAAAAGGATACAGAGCATTTTTGTGGTCTGCTGCTTCAATATTCACATACTTTCCTGCCTTCCGTGTTCAGTGCCCTTCAGAAAACCAGGAGGTGCATTAAGCATGTGAAATCACATATGTTTGTCACCTACATTGTGAAAGTCAGTCTCCTCAATGCAGAATTATGTAAAGATTTATGTGCAGAGCCGCATAATCCCCATGAAAATCAACTTGTTTTGGTACACAAATGAAGCAGCCTCCAAAAACAGCCTGACATTTCTAGCCACTACTTAAAAAACAACAGTGACAAAAACAAAACAACAAACAAAACAAAGAAGATGGGGAAAAGGGAAAATAATCAAATCCTAAATAAAACAAACACCAAAACGTGGAAGGACAATCAGTTTCAGATTTAGAGGAATTAGAAAGAGCAAGAAAGATAAACTTAATAGGTGACCTAATCTCTTTTGCATGGAGCAATCCTTACAGTATCATGTATACAAACTGCATGTTGGAATAAATCAGAACTAGTTTTCTTCTTGGTTTTTTTTCTCCCAAGAACGCACAGTAGGGTAACTCCATTACCTTTTATTAACTTACTGAATTATGATACAAAGAAATATAGGTGTGACATTCCAGTTTCAGCTCAGGCTACCTTCACAAAGAAAGGTACAGAAATCAATATTGCATCTGATAAGACTAGCAAGAACATTACTGCGAAGTGCAGCTCGGTGCTACCAGCAGCACAGTGCTCCCACTGCCCTACTATTCATTACATGGATTAGCTTTAAGTATGGAAAAATTCAAGATAACGCAAGTTTAAAAAAAAAAATATCTTTGAAAAGCTGCAATTTTCAAGTAAGCTGTCTCTCCCTGACAGCTGAATTAGCCCCCTGCGATGCGCATACCTGAGGCACGGTATTTCTGGGCAGTGCCAAAGTCTTACTACCAACTCTCATGCGTA